>JASANF010001094.1:0-82500 GCA_030248245.1 Trissonchulus sp. WLG1_4 | reverse complement strand
AAAGAATATAGCAGTCACTACATAAAACGGCTATTTTATAAAACAAACCTGATTCCATTCATAATGCGTAACATCATTTTATGCAAAAATGCATCACCGACAAGGGGTGAAACCAAACTAAGACTACAGGATTAAAAATTCCACAATGAAAATGTTTCAAAATTTCCATGTTCCAAAAATGGTTCCATGTTTCAAAAATATCTGTTTGGCGAGATTTGATCTACTACTTACAAAAGGAGTCACGTCTAGTAGCTCTTGGTAAAAGATTAAACAGGCGGTACACAAAAAGGACAGGCGAAAATAGGCGAGCACATAAGCATGAACGTTTACAGGCTACTTCCCATATTAGAACGAAGCGTTTGGGTGAAACAAAAGAAGCCCTCTAGAATGGACTCATCTCACATTAATTAGATTTACAAAGAGACAAAAAATGCATAGCCTCGCATAGGCGTACTCAGTGCATCGGCCCATGGGTGGCCCACAGCCCGCACTACATACCCAGCAGTATTTAAGCTGGATACATGTGCTCAACATGAGTGTATGGTAAATACACCATGAGTTTCGGTAATCGATAAATACTAAACATATGGATATATCCGTATGTATTTATACACACTTGCAAAAATATCTGTACATTTATATAGTTATATACTTTTTACATCAATAAGCATGTGTATGCATTAAGCATAGGCATACGTTTATACACGGTACACACGTGACTCTAAATCGCGCGTCCTAAACTTTTTCAACTTAACGCAATGTTAGTTAAGAGATGCTCACAGACGGTTGAGGAGGTAATCACCCCCTGGCCCCTCTGGCCTCTAATAGTCCTCGGTTAGCCCGTACCCATTTCTAAACTGTGCACTAATTCAGTATATATATACAGTATAGTATTATAAAAATACCCTTTCACCAAGGGCAGCAGTGTGGGTAGAATAGGAAAGTTATCTGATCTGTAGCGGAAAAATGCTAATAAGCTTGTCAAACACCCGGGACAAGTTTTGCAGCCGAATAGGGAAATCGAGCTTGCTAAATGAAGTGGACAAGCGTTGCGTCAGAATAGCAGTCACCCTGCGACACATTAGTGATTTCTGCACCCTATTCGCGCGAATAATTAGGAAAAACATTTTTGACGATTACTAATATCAGGACTTAAGTGTATAGATTATAAAGTACCAATATATGCTCAACTTAACATTGTATTATAGAGACATTAACGACTAATATTCAATACGAATCATAAAATGTTACAATACAACCTTATAACGTTAGTTGATACAAATAACTATATTATCTATATAAGCTTATACACAACAATAAAAATGAATGGCGATCGATTGATTATATATATATTATGGATGAACAATGATTTGTTCTGGACATAGCTTGCCTAGTAAATAACATCAAGAACCAATTAAGTACACGACACGTTCCGGCAACAGTGCAGCTGATGATACTGGCTGATTAATTCGCGCGAATAGGGTGCAGAAAGCACTAACGTGTCGCAGGTCGACTGCTATTCTGACGCAACGTTTGTCCACTTCATTTAGCAAGCTCGATTTCCCTATTCGGCTGCAAAACTTGTCCCGGGTGTTTGACAAGCTTATTACCATTTTTCCGCTACAGATCAGATAACTTTCTTATTCTACCCACACTGCTGCCCTTGGTGAAAGGGCATTTTTATAATAACTTTCCGCTGCAGCCATTTTACTTGACGAAAGGAAAGCTGTTAGCTGACACTTGAATTGTATATTTGTATGAAAAAAAATACATTCTGAAAAGTGATAGTCGTGTTGTGTATGATGCCACCTACTTATTTCTACAAACCCACACACTAACAGTGGCTTGTTTCACTATTTTGGGTTAACACAATAATTTTTGGTCACAACGACGTTATATTCGCGTTCGGAACCTCAAATGAAACTTTTTCACAGTTTTTCGACAAAATGGACAATATTCAAAAATATGGTCAAATTGATCATCCTGGCACATTGCCAGGGCTGCCAACGTGGAACAGTGCACACCACGCGGACCAAACAACATCATCTGACACCCCCGCGCCTATGTATTAAGATGCTATAGAAATACAGAACGAGAGGTTATCCATAAAAGCGTTATACATTGAGAAAATCACGAAAAATCATCTTTTCAACGGTATCACAGGCGGTGCAACCGCTCTGGCAACTACGAAAACCTGACAACAAAACCAATAGCACACTGTAATGCACAATATATGGGTTTATATTCGGATACAAGACTACAGGCCTCCACCTATAACCGTTTTGGCTGCACTGTCTACATATTTACTGTGTAGTACAACACACAGCCGTAGTTGACTACTGAGCACTTTTTTGGAAGAAAACCATATACCAAAACCAAAACCAAAGTTGCAATGCACAGTATAGGGGTTTATATTCGCATACGAAATGACAGACCTCTATGTATAACCATACATGGGCAAGGTCAAAGGACTTAGCCTACACCAGCTTTTTTTCGTGCGTGGGTCTTTTTGTTTCAAAAATTTACGATTGTAGTGCGTGAAGCGCATAAGCAATTTCTAGTTGCTGATAGGGATGTCGCGGATATCCGCATCCGCATCCGCGTCCGCGGATGATCCGCAACTTTTTGACATCCGCATCCGCATCCGAATCCGCAAAAATTTAATGCGGATGTGCGGATGTTGCAGATTCGGCAAAAATTACTAAAAATGTAGAAAATCAGACGGCAATTTTGATTTTTGTGCATGTATATACTGATATTTTTACTCTTAAAACGGTGGATTGGTACTTTATTCCAGGCTTTTTCACCTCATTGTTGGTTGCAAATCGCTCTTTTCTAAAGTAGGCTTCACAAATATTTGACATTGCGGGCATATTCTAACTGAGTTTTGCATGTTTGAGAGAGACTAGTCTACAAACTTGTAAAGCAATAATTGTCAAAACTCAAAAAAATATTATTGGTTTTTAACTTGCATGCTTTCGTAGATCAAAAAGAATAGACAGAGTACGTATAGTGATTATACACCAACCAAAACCAAAAGCATCAAGTAACCAGAGGGATACGCCGATAGCCTTTGAGTTGGCATAAAGTTAACCAATATCGTTTGAAACAAACTGTTGATGGCGGCGCATGGCTTGAAGATATATATAATGAATGCACAAATTTGATACAAACTGTTTTATCTAAGCCTCATTCCTTAGTACTTTCATTCTTGCATTCATACTTGCTATTTTTAGTGTATTATGTATTTTTTGGTGAAAATTTTTTCAAAAATTTGGCTTATAACTTGTTTAGAACGTATTCTAAAAAGATCCGCATCCGCATCCGCGCGGATGTCAGAAGTCAACATCCGCATCCGCATCCGCGGATGTCAAAAAAGTGACATCCGCGACATCCCTAGTTGCTGATAATTTCTTTTGTCTAACATGTGTTTTGATCTTCACTCCAAACATGATCGAAACACTGATATTCTTTAATTCACGCACCATTATGCAAACGTTGAGAAACTTCTACATATTATGCATTAAATTATACGTACAGTGTGAGCTTTCGGAAGGCAAAAACCTTTTATGAAGTTGGCATAGTCAGGATAGTGAAAAAGGGGGCACCTTGACCTTGTCCACTTTTTAAACTCACTATTGCGGAGTCTGGGGGGCGTCAGGCCCAGAATGCAACAATTTTTACACTTTTTGGCGAAGTATGATTTATAGTGGTGCGTGGAAAAAACCCTACGCGCTTTGCGGGAAAAAACCCTAGTGCTTCCTGGCCGAGCCTTTAGACATAGGCTCTTTTTGAGTATGTAGGTGCAAAGCGCATCCCAAACTGACTTACCACACCAATTTTTGTACAGTTCTAGAGCCTGTAGCATTTTTTATGAAATATAAAAAATTTGCATGCTGAAAAATTTAAAAGTGACAAAATGTTCCAAATTTTTGACTTGTCATAATTTTTCACAAAAACATTTTTGGCCAACGCCGTTTGCATTTTTCAAGAGAGTTACCTTTCCTCTATACTTCTAAAGCTCAAAAACAGTGAAAAACGTTGTGGTTTACCTGTGACTGGTCAACCGTTGGTGCGGGAAAAAACCCTATTGCGGGAAAAAACCCTATTTTGCTTAGCGACAATTTTTTGCTAAACTCACCCATTGTTGCTACAAAAGTGGATTCATCTGGCCTAACAACATGCATAGACTTCATTAAAACCGTTTATTCGGCCGCAAATCGTCGTTTTTGTTGTTTTTGCCCGTACCCCGACACCCCTTGCGAAACCTGTTGTGGTGATGTTTTCACCAAAAATTTGGCATTTTTTGGAATATTTAGGCTTTAGCTGCTGCGTACCACTTGAATCCATCGATTCTACACGCGGGCGGTGTTTGTCCTCTGTTTCAGACGTAATAAGCGCAAAAAAATTTTAATGCTTTTAAATGCTGAAAAAATGCATATTTGGGCTGAAGTCATGTCTGCCAAAAAGGTGATTTTTGAATAATTATTGTGAGTCACATGGGTGTTGTAGAAACGGTTTTTTGGTCCATACTGCAGCCTAAGTGTTGTAGAACACGATGAAATTGCGTTTATACTCACTGCTAATAAAACAACGGAAAAACGTGATAGGGATTTTCCCCGCATTAGGGTTTTTTCTCCGCGCCACTACACATTACGTAATAGAAAGTATAATTTTGGTCATTTAAATTAAATAAATACACTGTAGCGGGGGTCTTGGGGCGGCAGCCCCCAGGCCAGAACCAAAGATTATTACCCTTTTTTGTGAACGGTTTACATAACAAAATGCTATTGTAAGCGCAAGATCACTGAGCCACTAGTTGCAGCGGTCTGGGGACGGCAGCCCCCAGAAAAAAATTGGAATTTGCTTCGGATTGTAGGCCAAATTTGGCCAACTGGAGACGTGTCAGAATTGTTTTCCGACAGGAAACTGCAAACAAAAGATGGGACGTCACATCCAGTAGTAAATGCAGCATAATGTGCTCTTGTACACATGCATAGGCTTCGACGAAAAATATAACAAGGAATAGTATATAAGCCACAGAGTTGCAGGGGTCAAGCAGCGGTAGCCCCTAAGAAAAAAGTTAGAACGGAGTCAGTCAATACGCTCCTGCTTCCAGCGTCGGTCTTACTTACGGAGTCAGTCAACAAGTTCACGCTTCCAGCGTGGGTCTTACTTACGGAGTCAGTCAATACGTTCCCATTGGCAGCGTGGGTCTTAGTTACGGAATCAGCCACTGCAGTCAGTCGCTTCGCATCATCTGCGTGGGTCACTTACTCTGCGTGGATCACTTACTCAGTTATTGCGCTTCACCCACCCTCGTACCCTGCGTGGGTCCCTTACTAACCCTTGCGTGGGTGCGTGGGTCTAGCCTACACCAGTGTAGGCTGGGTGTAGGCGTTGCCCATGCGTGTGTATAACCGTTTTGGCTGCACTGCCCATAGGTACACTACCCCCCCTAATACACGTAAATTACATTCCGAGACCTAGTGCTATAGTGGCACGATCAATTCCAAAATAGCAGATGCACTACAACCCCATTACACTACCATGCATGCAAAAGATCAGACCTGGGCTATTTGCGTGACGTCTCAAAAGCTGGCACATATTTTTACCGGACTTTGCCATTTTTCGAGGCCCAAAAAAGGGGTTTCCCCCCTCCCAGCACCGCCAAAACGGCAAAAGACTAGAACACCATTTTGCTAAAGGCTCTATTCCCAACCAGACTGAATATAAATAGCGCAAAAAAGTGCCCCGTCAATGTGTATTTCTTGAGATTTGCGACCGGTAAAAAAAAGACGGAAAAATCCGTGTAGTGTAGCTGCATACCGATTAAGCTTGAAACGTTAGACACATCAGAAAATTTTACAAATTTGATGGTTTTGACGCAATTTTGGAAAATTTTTCACAATTTTCGCGACAAAAATGCTATTTTCGGCACTTTTTGGCCAAAATCAGCTATGACATCTTTCAGCCTCAGCCGAAAAAAAGTGCGGCACGGGACGCACATGGCCAAAAAAAAGTGCGAAATTTCAGAAAAAGAGTGCGGCGTTTCGCACTTTTTGACGCAAAAAAAAACACCCAACCGAGTTGCCTGAAATTTTGCCAGCATGTAGCCCTCCCCCAGGCAAGTACACACACCAAATTAAAACAGATTTGCTTGCATAAATTTTTAGTTATTAAAAAAATTCATTTTAAAATCTCGCAATATGGTGTGTGGGTCCTATTCTAGGGTTTGGCGCTATCGCGCCAACCCTGATATTATATTAAATAATGGGTTTTAACAATGGAACGATATGAAATCGCTAGAGCCTACTCAATACCCTCCGCTGCCCCAGCTCTAGCTTTAGTGTAGGATGAGAATCGTTTAGTCCGACACATATCGTTTCAATTCCCCTTCTCTCTCTGGGTTCAAGCATCCGCGCAGCGCATAGGATCCAATCTCAGAGAAGACCGGCACTTCAACTTTACGATGGAGATATGGTGGTGACTAAATGTTTTAGTGTATTTTTGTTTTTGTTCTGTTTTTGTTATTTTTGTGCACTCATGTGCTTGAAATTATGAAATGTTCTTTTCTTTTTGTGTTTTTCTTAAAATAAAAATCCGCTTGCTTGCTTGCTAAATAAAAGGACTGGAGGATATATGGGATACTCAGCGATAATCTAATCCTTCAACCAGTAATGCAAAAATCATGCCTTTCTTGCTTATGAACTTAGCCTTTAGCTGCTGAGTTAGTTATATTTTCATTCTTATGTGCTTCGCTATGCCGCTATATATGTATATAATTGGTTATTCTTCTTATTGCATTGTTCTTTTCTTGTTGCAGATGCAGATCTATATACACAGTCTAATGTAGAGAAGGAAGGCCCAAAGGATCGGCTGTTTTCACGTTTTCAAAAATCTTATGGGGCCATAAGTCATAAACTATGCCTAGTTTGTTTATATTGCTTCCCTACCATACAATAAAAAACCCCTATACATGCACACAGCACGAGCACACTCCCTGATAGTGTAGCTATTTATAGAAAAAATATATATATAGATATAGCGGATGCTAGCTGTATACAACCCTTAATAAGAACTTTTTGTATATATCACTGTTAATAAAGTTGCAGCTTGGCCTAATAAATTTCAAGCTATATACTACGCCCTCTCCCTGACTCAAACAATAACCATACATCAAAATTTAATATATTTCGTATTACGTGTATATATACATACACATAGGCATTTAGCCTGTGAGCGGAAGGCCAGCTTTTTTGCAAGGAAAAACCTCACCACGATTCCCAATCCCAAATCTCAATCTAGGATAATGTGATCGCCACCAGTTTTGAATGCAACACCCTAATTAATTACTGACAATAATTTATTAACGATTTGCCACAGCTGTCACAGTCATAATCTGTTATTAACACTTGAAGACAAGCTAGGGATCGACCGTGAAGCTCCGGCTGGGTCTATTGCAAAAATTTAACTGCGGTCGTTCTGGCTAGCTGCTAGGCTAGAAATTTAATCCTTAATATTCATATTTTTTTATATGACTGCTGATAAATCGAGCAAAACTCAAAAGCAAATAAACTTTAGGTTCCAGACAAAACTGACACTTATTTATCCTGTTATACATAATATATCCTGTTTAATACTGCTTCCTATTTTGAACCTAAAGTCGTGTGCCCATGCCCATGTATGCATCTTACAGGAGAATTTTCGCATTGCTAAGTTTAGCTTTGCTATGAAATAATATACGCCTTCACAGTTTTTTACTGCCAAAGTGTAAGGCCAAAAAAATATATATTCCTCCATACTTTGGAACAGTGTTTCATAAGTGAGTGGTCACGTCAAAACAGCTGAAGTTTACACCGATGACACGCTACAGGCAACAAGTTCACGACATATTGTGGCGTGCATGTTTACATACGTACGTTCCGGTCAGCTAAAACACGTGTATATAATACATGCGTTTGTTGTGACTACGTGCATACGTAAACACATGCATATTGTATGCATTTTCTGCTAGCACACGCACACACAAGTACAGAATGTGTGCACTGGGGCTGCGTCTAAGGCCGCGGTGAGGGAGGCCAACCCTTGCGCCTGGTCTGGTTCACAGTGAGAGGCAGACAAGCCAGAAAAGCCAGCCATTGAGGTAGGAAAATTGTGCTGAGCCAAAGAACAAGGAGGGAGGGACGAAGGGAACAGGAAAATGACATTCTAAGTACTGGCTTCCTGGCCAAACTACAAACAACCACAGCAAAGGTGCTGCACCGCAAAACAAAGTGAATATAATATATATACGTATATCTAGGTTGGTTACTAATAACGCACGTACACGTATACACGTACATACTGCAGTGTTGTTACATAAACGAAACGTAAGGATTACCTACAACCGGAAAGTTTCTTGTGATGATTTGCGCATTTTTTACATTTGAAAACAGGGCGGTCTTATCAGCACACATGTATATAGTTGGGAGGGATGGGGGGAAGATCCTTCCCCAAAATTAAGCCCCCGAAGACAGAGGGGGGTCCTGCCAGGCGTAAAAGCCGGGAGGAGAGCTTCGAGGGGGCAATTTCGATGAAAATTGACAACAACAATTTTTACCGAAATTTTGGCCAAAAATTGGCGAAATCAGTGCTTTTTGGTCAAAAATAGTACAAACTGCGTTAGTCTTAAGAAAGGCGGGTCAAAAATTAATAGGCGTTTGTCAGGGGTAGAACCAAACTCACGATTGTAAGGATTATTGATTCACTCCGTGTGTAAATAATCGGGATGTGTTTTCTTTTTCTCTGCTTCTTTCTTTGTTTTCGTTTCTTTGTGTTATATGATATTTCTGCGATTTAACGCTTTAACATTTCGTATCAACTTGCTTTCTTTAATTGTAGAAACAAAGTATATACTGCATTGATTTTGTTCATGTATACTTCTGTGCTGTATCCTAATTATGCCCTTCCTTATTGAATAAACGTTTGTTTGTTGACACAAGACACGACACGCACAACTTTCTGACCCACAAGTTTTGGTCTAGACAAGTCTAGGATGTCACATTTAGGTAAAAATCGCCTAAATTTCACCAAAAAGCCCACGTCTTTACAAGTGCCGAGTGCACAATGACTTGCTTTAATGCTATGCTAAAATATGCTCACGGACAAAACGTTGGACGGACACTTTACAGAGGATGCTGGCTACACTCCTCCTTTCACGCTTCACCACTGTCAAAAGCAGCCCTCCCTCTCTACGACAGAATGTTTGAGTGTCCTCCTCTCCCAACTACATTGCGCTGACCTTGTACATTACAATATTGTTGTGCTTACATTGTACTATGTTTCGCCAAATTGCGAAAAAAATTTGACGCATGTAAGGTAAACCTGTAGAATCCCCGCGTTGTTTATTGCTACTCAGCCAGAAAAAATGCCCTGAACGTCCCCAATTGACCAAATTTCACCTAAGAATCTAAAAGTTCCCTAACTTTCCCGAGGCTCCGATCCCAGAATCATGCAATGTTTCTTGCGTATTGGTGATCATGTAATTATATCGAAGCGTTTAATGAATGTAGGTATCGTAGGCCATCCGCTATTTATGTCTTTTTTCAAATCCAACAGTGCGTCCAGTCCAAGAATTTGCGTCTCGTTGCAAAACTTTGTCACACAAAATCAAAGTATCTCATCATATTCTCATGTTCTGCAGTCAGACTTTCAGCCACTTTGAAAACATATTGGGGTTCGTCCGGCTTCGGGAATTTTTACAATTGGACTATAAAACCAAAGGAGTCTTGTTCAAAATTCTTGAAAAAAATTAGAGGGGGAAAAGTTCCCTCCATTGTCCCCTGCTACGCCGCTGTTTGAATATAACGTTCAATGTAATATTTTCGCTTCGTTTCGTTTCGTTTCGTTTTATGTAAAAAACAACGGAAACAAATTTTCTTGTTATGCGAAAAGACAGCATGTTTTCGCAAAATGGCGACAATTTGCCGGCGAAAAAAAAGCAGTATATATATACAATCTATTCATATTAACATATATACACCTACTATCCATTACACAAAGGAACTTTCAGTTCTACATACAAAACCTACTGACCATACATCGTACACGGGGTCTCGGTCAGGGGGGCTTGTCCCGGAATTTTCGACATTTTTGGGGGGGCTTGTCCCGATGTTTTGTCCCAAAAACGCAAAAAATTCCCAATTTATGCCTAAAACTGAAAAAATTTTTTAGAAATTCGGATATTTTTCCGATTTTTTTTATTTTTTGCTTATTTTTGGAGCATTTTTTGTACGGCGATCTGAGGCGATTTTGGGGTGTCAAAGAGGGGGGCTTGTCCCGGCGGGTCAAATCTGAGGGGGGGCTTGTCCCGGAAATTCAAATCGGGGGGGCGCAGCGCCCCCCCCCCAGACCCCCCAAGTACATCTGTGCTACTGACTGCTACAACCATTGGCACTACATGACAATCTGCTTTAAATTGCACACAAATATGAATATGAAACACAAATTAATAAAAACCTTCCGAAAAAAATTGAAAAATCAGCAAAAAGCACACCCACCTTCCCCGCTGGTGTCACCGTCGCCGCCGGGCTGAGTACCGTCTTCTGAAATGGTGGGCATTACGTCGCACATCATAGCGCCTGAGGGCCAAGACATTCTAACAGGCTAGGGGGCTCCGCAAGGCTAGGGCTTTCCGGGGGCTACGCTGCAAGGGGTGGCAGAAACAATTCATTTAATAAATAGAGCACGGAAGCAGAGGCAGCCATTGCTGCAGATCAAATTAACAATAAAAAGTTAATATGTAATGAGTAATTAAATTATTGAAATCGTATAATTAATAATGCTTGGAAGGATTATATACACATCGGTTAATTTTACAAAAGAGCCGGTATCGTAACGTAATCCACGATCAAATTGAGAAATTAAACGCCAATAAATAAAGTCGTAGCCACCAAAAAAATATCTAACGACTGGACACTACACAGTCAACAGAATAGGTCGTCCAAGGCAAGAGAAACTTAATCCAACCGGAAAAACTGTTGCTATTTATGTATCATTAATGTCCCGCAATAATAAGTCCTAGTGATACGGGGAAGCTCTGAAATAAACACAAATTCTAAAATGTTCTAAAATTCTAAAAAAGTAATTCTAAAATCCCCCACGAATCTTTGTCAACTGAAATTTTTCACAAAAGTCACCAGTCACCACTTAACCATTGGTCTTTATGACCGGCTGAAAATCTCCAAAATAGTGCAAAAACTCAAGTTTTATATACATTTGAAATTTTCACGTTCTGCTGACTTGGCCAAAAGTGTATCTCTTATACCAAGGGTGTATCCAGGAGGGGTTCAGGGGATCTAAACCCCCCCTTTCGGCCAACTCATAAAAAAATTCAACAAGGGTTTCCCCTTTCGTTTTTGCGGGTTCGCCGGAAAAAATTTCTGATACGGTTTTCTACGTTAATTGATACGGTTAATAATTTCTGATAAGGTTTTAACTAGGGATGTACCGAAAATTCGGTATTCGGTATTCGGTATTCGGTTTTCGGCCGAAAAACGGGTATTCGGTATTCGGTACCGAAAAGTCACTTTTCGGCCGAATACCGAATAGTTCAAAAATCAAGGAAATTCCAAATCAAGCAACGTTTAGAATAAGAACTCATTTTATTAATCTTTCAATTAGCACTACACGTCGACCTGAGGTCCTGAGATGTGCACAAAAAAACATGAAAACCGTATATGTGTTAGCTAATAACCTCTAATTAGCATTTGTGAGGCATTTAACACAACACATATATATTTGCGTGAATTTTTGATGGATGCTTATAAGAATCGTCAAAATTCAAAGAAATTTGAAAATGCTAGTAAACTCTGCAAAATTTACAAGCAGTTTATATAACTGTCCCACTTCACTCCAAAACCAGGACAACACGCTGAGACAGCCTGGGTGAAAAGGGACAAGCCTTCATAAAAGATAAAAGCAAGTTGCAGGGGTCTGGGGGCTGATTGCGGCAGCCCCCAGCAACAAATGCTAATTTTTTATGTTTAGACCGAATTTGGTCAGTTGGAGACGTATATATCGGAAATTTTTTATTCATTGGTAGCTGAAAAACTTTAGGCCAGCTGGCCTCGAGTCCAGAGGTTTCGAGGCCTATATATTACTTAGAAACATGAGCAGTTAGAATCCAATTGATTAGTGCAATAGTTAGGCGAAAGATGGCCGTTATAACAGCCGCGAGCATTAATGGATCTGTTCACGTGGAGCACAGGACGACCCGAAAAGTTGAAAATAGAGTTTTTCCCCGCACCACCATAAAACATGTTTCTAAGTTGAAAAATTGTGAGTTTGCATTTACTGCCTAAACCGAATCTGAGCTTATATTATGTATCTAGTTGTTACGCTCAACTTGCATGTTTCAGCACTTTTTAGGTGGGGGGGGGACTGGGGGTGTCCCTTTTCGCCCCAAAAAACTGTTCCACTCCATCCCGGGGCACTATACATAGTACTTATATATTTATCTATACGTAGTATTTTATTTTTCTGGACCTTTAAAATCTGAGAAAACTTTGCTTGACAAATGACAACTATTCGGTATTCGGTATTCGGTATTCGGTTTTCGGCCGAAAATGAAAAACCGAATATTCGGTATTCGGTATTCGGTGAAATTGTTTTCGTTCCCATCCCTAGTTTTAACCCATTTGATTCAGCATTAGGTTGAATCAGATGGGGTTTGCTTATTTCAGAATGCTTTGCTCCGGTGGAAACCAATTTTGGATTTCTCATATCTCATTAATAATATATACCTTACTACCTTGACAACAATTGTTTGCTTTCCCTGCCTTCATCGAACGATGTCTGGCGGTCGCAAGGGATCCCAATCCCAGTCGCCTTATTTGTGCCTCAGCTGTTGGCCAGTCAGACTGGGTCATCACGTGTGATCGCTGCCAACTTGTTTCTCACTACAAATGTGCAGGACTCGACGATAGTGGGTATAAAGCGTACCAAAAATTGCTGAACACTGGTATTTTTAAACATCATTGCCCCAGCTGCCAAAAACTACTTGTGGGTTTAGAGCAAAGGGTAGCTGCTCTCGAAGCTAAACTCTCGGCTGACTCTACTCCCCCCCAACCTGCCAGCTCTGGTTACATTGATGTTGAATCAATTCAGAATATTGTTTTCTCGTGTATGGAAAATTTATTGCCTAAATTGACTGATTTAGTCGAAAAACGGGCTACTGAGCACGCTGAGCGGGAAAGCAAAAAAATGAATTTGGTTGTAGTGGGGTTGCCTGACCAAGGCAAAACGGGTGATTCTTTTACGATCAAAAATGTCTGCGAGTCTGTCGGCATTGAGCCGACGGATGTAACTGACATTTTTCGTGATGGTAGACAACCTAATAACGGCCGCCCACGAATTTTGAAAGTAAAATTTAAAGATATACCCTGTTGCTAGATTTCAGTTCCTGAACCACTACAAAGAAGCTGCCGCTAAAATTCCAAATATTGCCAATTCCTATGCCAGATTCGACCTGACCTACGAACAACGGATGCAGGACCGAGCAACTCGTGCTGAGGTGTTTCGACGTCAAACCGCTGGTGAAAATGTGAAGATCAAACAGGGAGTTATTGTACCTGCGAACTTGAAAAACTAGATCAAGCTGGTGTTTGTACCCCCATCCCAAACGTACGACCTAGGTTTAGAAACAAAAATCCTGTACGTTGTTTACTTTTAAACGCCCAGTGTATACTAAATAAAATTTATGAGCTTAGTTTTGAATTAGAAGTCCGAAAAACTAATGGGACTCCTATTGACATAATTTTTATAACCTAAAGTTGGCTTTCCGAAAAAGACCCAAATTCCTTATTTAGTGTTCTTTCTGGGTTTAATATTTTTCGCTGTGACAGAGTAGATCGATTACATGGGGGTGTATGTGCTTTAATATCTACTGATCTGTCTGTCATGTCGGTTCAGCAGTTTTGTTTTGGTGGATATATTGAATGTTTGTGGTTAGATATATATTTTATCAAACCGACAAAAAATGAGAGTTGGGTTAGTATATCGTTCCCCTACTACACCAGAATGTTTTGACTTACAATTAATTGATAATATGCAACTTCTTTCTAACGTAAATAGCATTCTTGTTTGTGGGGATTTCAATTTACCTACAGTGAACTGGGACCTAAATTATAGCTTTTGTTCTCGCTAATTTATTTTTGTGAACCTGTTTTCCGAACTTGGGCTTCGCCAACTTGTCACCGAGCCTACACGAAATTTTAACATTCTTGACTTGCTGCTGAGCTGTGATGACAAGTTTGTATCCCAAATAATGATGTGTAATCCGTTATCTACAAGTGACCATAATGTTATAACTTTTGTTTTGAATCTACATAGCTGTAAAAATTTGACTCCTACAGTGACACGAAATTTTTTTGTAAAGGTGACTATGTTTCTATGGAAAGTTTTCTTTTATCGATTGACTGGGATAGTGTACTTTGCGATAATGTACAAATTATGTGGACTGATTTTAAAAATGTTCTTGAATATGCTATTGATTGTTATGTCCCTGTGGTCAAAACGTCGCTGTCGTGCAAAAAATTATGGTCACAGAAAATAGCCATGGCATACGGCAACAAACGAAAAGCTTGGCGTATTTTTCGTAAAAATCCAACAGTTGTCAATCACAAAAAATACAAAAAAGTTGCTAAAACAGTAAAGTTATTGACCAGGGATGATTTACTTAAACATGAACGAAATATTGTGTCGGCTGCAAATGTCAAGAATTTGTATCGATTTATCAATTCTAAGTTGAAGTCAAAAGACCACACCCCAACCAACCTTGAAAATTGGTACACTTACTGCGTGTACAGATCTTGACAAAGCTGAAATGTTAAATAATACTTTTGCTTCTGTATATCAAAGTGATGATGGCAACTTTATAAATATGACTGACAAAGTAGTGCCTAATGTTTCTGACGTATTAATTTCTGTTGATGTTGTGTGCAGATTTCTGAAAAAGCTGAAAGGCAAATTCTCCGCGGGTCCAGATGGGTTTCCCCCATTTCTTTTAAAAAGACTAGCTATCCAGTATCCACTTTATAAAATTTTCTCCAAATCTTTGAACGATGGAATTTTACCAGAAGACTGCTTAAAAGCTGTTATTGTTCCTATATACAAAGGGAAAGGAGACAGTTCTAGTCCTCAAAATTATCGCCCAATCAGTCTAACAGTTGTTTGTTGTAAAGTACTTGAATCTATTATTGTTGAGCATCTGTGGCACTTTCTTACTGTAAACCATCTGATATCACCGTCTCAGCATGGTTTTCGCCAAAAACATTCGACTCTCACAAATTTATTGCCAACCATACATGACTGGGTGAAAGCAAAAGATGACAAAAAACGCGTTCACGCTGTTTATATTGATTTCTCTCGGGCTTTCGATTCAGTATCTCACGAGAAGTTGATATATAAATTGTCCAAATACAACATCTGTAGAAAACTACTGAAATGGATTTCAGCTTTTTTGAATAATCGCTCCCACTTCGTTAAAATTAATCAAGCTAAATCAAAAGTTGCTTTAGTTCGTAGCGGGGTTCCTCAGGGCTCCGTTCTGGGACCCTTGCTGTTTTTGTTGTTCATTAATGATCTCCCTGATGTTTGCTTGAACTCGCGGGTTTTGATGTTTGCCGATGATGTTAAGATTTATAAAATATGCTCCTCAGGATCCAGGATGTCTTTGCACTGATTTGCAAAATGATTTAGATCGAGTTGTGAACTGGGCTTCTAAATGGCAGCTTAATATTGCCTTGCAAAAATGTTCTTTGTTTTGTATTGAGGCTGAACGCTCTGGAGCTCAGTACACAATTGGTGCTTCTGTTTTAAATTTAGTGAAAACTGTTCCAGACCTGGGGTTACTGTTGTCTGATGATATGAAATGTGCGCAGTATATTTCTAAATGTGTTACCAAAGCTAAGCGACTATGTGGTTTGTTTTTTCGAATTTTTGTCTGTAGAGAACCCTCGTTTATGATTCGGTTTTTTCAAACGTATATTAGACCGTTGGTTGAATACAATACTCCTATCTGGTCACCCTATTTCTTGAAAGATATTGATAAAGTTGAGAGTGTACAGCGATTTTTTACCAAACGTATTCCAGGTCTAAGTGAACTCAAAAGAGCGCCTTAGTACTTTAAATTTAGATAGCCTAGAATATCGACGTATTATAGCTGATTTGATTCAATGTTATAATATTATCTATAATAATGTGGATTTGGAAATAACCGACTTCTTCAAATTTTCGTTAGCTTCTGGAACTCGGGGAAATGGCTTACGAATAAGTCCCGTGTGCCAGCCTCGACTATCTAATACGATGTGCTTTTTTTCATGGAGAATTGTCAAAGTTTGGAATTTTTTACCTTAAGAAATAGTGTCAACCCCCACTTTATCAAGTTTTAAAACTAAATTAGCCGGAGTTGATTTGAGTCCTTTTGTGGGCAGGGGGTAAGATGACCAGCTAGGTCCTCCTCTGTCCGACTATTGCCAAGTTTATATATTTTATTCTTTACGCTTATCAAAGTATTTCTTTCTTTTTTTTGTAGGCAGTTTGTCTTTCTCTGTTATTTTTGTTTGCCACTGCTAATTGTACTGTTTGCCTACTAACTTTTCTCTGCTACGGTCTATATAAAGGCCGGTAGAGCATACTAACTCTTTAGGGAACACCGGTATGTTAGGCATTGTGCATAATGTAGCTTTATTGTTACGCCGGTGGCTTTAGTGAATAAAATTCTTTCTTTCTTTCATTCATTTACGTCCTCAGCTCAGACCTCAATTGACCAAATTTGGCCCAAATCAAAATTTTCTCCATTGTTTTTGGGGGCTGCCGCCCCCAGACCCCTGCAACTTAGTAGCTTAATCTGTTTCTTGTTATTGTCTTTCATTTAACTCTATATTTAAATATTTAACTTCATGTGTGAGTACTGAGTGAGTATATTATGGTATGCCGTACATATCTCCTAGTTGAAGAAGCTATTGTGCTGATTTGGCGGTCTTCCATTCGCTTTTAAATGCCCCGCTTCAAAAAATTTCCGATACATGCATATGTACATCTAAATATGATTCCTGAACCCAATTTTTTGCTCGATGGTGCTGTCGATCGGTAATATTTTGGACAACGTGTTATTTCAACGGCTATTTCTATTTTTTTCTGTTAGGATTGAACAAAATTGCAGCCCATTGCAAAAAATCGAGGGGTTTTAGTGCAAATTTTCAGCTCCGGCTTCTGGTGCAACCCCCCCCCCACCCCAAGTTGCCTGGAAATGTTGCAAAAATGTTGCGGTTTTTATGCAACTTTGTGTTTCAAATTTTTAAAAATCTTGGGTATATATCTTGCACCGGTAATTCATAAAAGTGTAAGCCAGGCTTTTATCCAGACTTGCATTAAAGTCCAGCTTAAATCACAGCTTTTCGTATTTATAAAACCAAACTTGGCTTTTATCCCGACTTTCATGAATAACGGACCGGCCTTAGGGCGGCTCATTTTCAATACAAATTTTATTTCTAAGTTATAAACTAAAATAGCTCTAGCTTCCGGGGGCTGCCGCGACTCACTAACTAGCACAGCTGAAAATTTTGGCTGAAGCACCCCCCCCCCTTTGAAAATTTCTGGGTACGCCCTTGTCTTATACCGAATATATAGTCAGGGGGGGGGGGAATAAAAACACGCATAGGCAACTAAGCTCATAACATCAGATAGGTTTGATGTTGAGCAATGGTGCCTACATCAGCATGTAGCTTGTGGCAAGAGCTATCGATTGGTGTAGTAAAACCGAATATACCTCATGCGCATATTGTGCCAAACCGGTTTCCAACCGTGTTTTTTTACCCCGCATGTGGGCAAAAAAAAACACGGCTGCGGCGGAAAAAAACACGGGTCATTTTTTGCGAGCACTACGCTTTTCTAATATTTTTCTAGTTTAAATCTTGTTTTTTATAACTTTTAAGCTTTTTAAACTGCTCTAAACTTTCAAAATCACAACGGGCATCAAGTTATATCCGACCTGATTCTACTGCACCTGCACGGTGTAACTCCATATTTTAGCACTGTCAATAGGCCTGATAAAAAATATGGCGCAGAAAAATCATTCTACATCACTAAAAACATTTCTGACACAAAATGAGTGTGATTTACGCGTCTTAAAAAATTGACCTAAAATACGTGTTAAACATAGGGACCCGTCATCAGGGGACATATCAACACAATACAATCAGTCCAAGGGCCAAGTTTTTATGTGGAATTATGAGGTCACAGAAGTACTTCATACAGCAAGTTTGGGCCTGCTACCCATCTTCTCAGTACCTGCTTGTGATAAATAAAAGCAATTTGAAGTGTGTTTTTTTTACCCGTTTTGGGTTGAAATTATGGGGGTAAAAAAAACACACCCAAAGTACATTATTATTAGAAAGGTATCGGAAAGCAAGGTATGCCAAAAGAAAGACCACATAAAATAATGCTACTATGCACAACATGAAGCGTCAGTGTCAAAAGAGCTTCATGCTACAACCTTAGCAACTTATTAAAACCCTTACGTTTTTGAACATTTTTTGGGTGTCAACTTTGAGCTTGTGGGTCTGCCATACATTCTGAACTTCAGTAATGACCAATGCAATAGAATTACAGCATATGACGTACTATTTCTATTGCAGTATGTTACAGCTCTGTAACCCTTGTGTTCGCTGAGTAATGAGCCGTGTTTTTTACCCCTCTTTTACTCCGTGTTTTTTTTACCCCCCCTGACTATATATGTCAGATTTTCCTCAGGTTTCAGAAGAAATTTTGAAAATCATCAAACAAATATTTTCGCCGAGGGTTCTAACCTTTAAAGCTTGGTTTAACACTAGTTTCAGCGACCCAGCCATAGGGGGACTTTTCATACATGTATATATGTTTCTCCATAATTTGGTTTTTGGTGCTTGGCCGAAAAAATTTCAGTCTTCAATTAAGAGACGCCGCCAGACCCCTGCTATATGTTGGCTTAATGGTCTAGTTGCGTTTTCGAGGTTTTTGTGTTTTCTATCATACACTTTTATTTAAATTTATGGAGCCGTTTTTGTGTAGTTTTTAACAATTTTCACAATCGATGCTCAGCCGTAAAGAAATTTTAGAAGACCCGGCCAATGACCAAGTTAGGTCTGAAAATGCTAACATTTTGAAATGTTTCTTAATTATATATGTCACCTCGACCCCTAGTTATACCTATACCCCTATTATACGTGCAACGTGTCTATTAATGTTACATGCTGTGGTGTGATGATACGATGGTGTGATGATATGATGATAGAAAATCTGTCCCATTTGCAGTCACTAGAAACATCAAGCTACAAAGTTGCACGAGTCCGGGCCTAAAGGATCACAAAAAGTCGGAGAAATTTTCAATTTTTAGGCCAAATTTGGTCAATTGGGGCCGTATCGGAAATGTTTTCCGACTAAACCACAAAAATCAGCGCATAGACCTTACGAGTTCACCTCCACTGCGTCAAAATTTTTTCGCAATTTTGCGAAAAGGTTTGAAAATTTTTCGCAATCACGAATTTTTTTTCGCAATTGCGAACGTTTTTGCGAAAAAAAACCCAGTTTCTATGCAAACTTTGTGCCCACAGAACTCAAGTTACAAATGAAGCCTGAGCACGAATTTTTGACACATTATTGTAAAGGCCGGTTCACACGAGGCAATTCGCAGGCGATTTTCAAGCAACCAACCACCAGGCAACGCCCAAGCAACGCGCGTTGCTTGAAAATCGCCTCGTGTGAACGTGCAGGCAATTTCCAGGCAACCAACATTTTTCAGTCGCGACGTGCGCGACTTTTTCAGGCAACGTGCAGGCAACGGCCAATCGTTTTCAGCAATAAAACGAGCGCCAGTTTGAAATTTACGCGGGCTCAAATGTGACTGTTGCAATTGGCGCAACTGACGCAATTGGCTGTTGCCTGCAGGTTGCCTGGTGATCGGTTGCTTGAAAATGGCCTTGTGTGAACGTATTTTCCCAAGCAATTTCTAGACAACGCGCGCTGCTTGTAGATTGCCTGGAAATCGCGTTGCCTGCGCGTTGCCTCGTGTGAACCGGCCTTAACGGTCAAAATGCCCAGGCCTGTCTCGTCGCTCACTTTTTCGAAATTTCACCTGTGGGCAGTGGACATTTTTAGAGGCCTTTGATTATATACAAGAAAATATGTTAAATTTTCAGTGCCATTGTTTTTAAGCTATTTTCTCAGTAAATTGACTAGTTATTAAAAAGCTGGGGGAGATGCCAGGGGATTTTAAACATGTGAAAACCCTTGCCAACTTTCAGCCCTAAACGATAATCGTAGGATTCAGAGCTGTGGCGCAAACTTTTCGTCAATAATTCTAATATTTTTAATTGTATATTATATATATATACTGGATTAAATTTAATTGTAATCACGGTTTAACACTGGGAGGGTCTGGGGGGTCCGGGACCCCCCCAGATATTTGATTTTGGTACAAGGGCAAGCAAAATTAGCGCCACGGTACAAGGGCAAGCAAAATTTTTATAAAATTTGCTTTTAAATATGGGAATTTTTAACAAATTTATGCAATTTTAACTAAACTTTGGTCAAAATTTTCAAAAATTGTCAATTTTTACGCCAAAAACAAGTATTTTTGCCACATTTTTAAAAAATCGGTAATATTTCGAGAAAACACGGTCACTTTTTGCAGTGGCGGATCCAGGGGGGTGGGGCGAGGGCCCCGCCCCCACCCCTTTGGGTCTGGGGCCCCTCCATTTGGTAAAGAGGGCACCCTCAAAAAATTTGCCGACACGTTCCCAATTCATCAAATTTAGCCAAATATCCAAAAACTTTCCTGGGGGCGGTCGCGCCCAGACCCCCAGAACTTTGTATTTACCGTGGGTTAAATGCAGTTGGGGGGGGGGGAACAGTGGACAAATTTTTTTGAGTAGAGCCCCTCGGGGGAAGCATTTTTGCTTCAAGTACCCCTATTTTATTTTTTGGATTTTCTGAGATACGACCCCCCGAAATTTGAACCTTCACTGAGAGACGTTTTCGTAATTTTTTTCAAAAACAAGTGTGTTTTCTGTCCTAAACGTGTTTAAACATAGTCGGAATAATGTTTACAATTTTTTAGGATCAAAATAAAGGCACTATGACCCCCTTCCTTCCGAAAAATTGGCCAAATTCGCCAGAATCGTCCAATTTTTTACCTAATTCAAACTTGGCCTCAATTTAGGCTTGGGCTTAGGCTTAGGGCTTAGGCTTAGTATGGGGCTTAGGCTTAGGCTTAGTATCCGGCTTAGGCTTAGGCTCAGGCTTAGGAACCAAAAACTTGAAATTTTCAGGAAAAATCCTGCCTGCTTAGCCTAGAGAATCCTGCCAGCTAAGCCTAGACGATGCCTTAAAACATCATAACGCACTCAAAACTATCCAAAAACAAAGATTATAGCCGTTTCTGGCTTCGAACTCTGGCCTACGGTCACTTTCGAAAACACTGAAAATGCTATTTTCAAGGGGTCATATCTCAGAAAATCAAAATATGTGGATAGGGGTTCTATTACAAAAAATGCTTCCCTCTACTCCAAAACATAGGTCCAATATTCCCCCCCCCCAACTGCACTTGATCCACCGTGGGTTGAATGCATGGACTACGCCTACACTGGTGTAGGCTGGACCCACGCAAGGAAAAGTTAAGGACCCACGCAGGGCTCGTCAAGTGTAGTGACTAACGCAGCACAGTACAGGTCAGATTTCGCAAAGGGAGGGGGGTGCTGCGACCGTGGGGGGGGTTCGGAGCAACGTGAGCCACCAGATTGAGAGGTGAGCCACCGCCGCTCAAAGGGGGAGGGCTGCTACCCTCAAAGGGGGGGCCTGGGGGCGGCAGCCCCCAAAAAAAATACTTGAGAAAATTTTGATTGTTTAGCCGCGTTTGGCGGATGCAAACGAAAAATTCTTCTGGGAGCGACCCAACATGAACCTCCGAAATCACTTTAGTTTCAAGAAAATTTTGATTGTTTGGCCGCATTTGGTGGACGCAAACGAAAAATTCTTCTGGGAGCGACCCAACATGAACCTCCGAAATCACTTTAGTTTCCTGCAAACGTTCCAAAAAATGCTTTTTCAATCCAAATTGTATTTCAAAATTCTAAAAAAGCTCTAGCTTCTGGGGGCTGCCGCCCCCAGACCCCCGCGACCGGTAAAATCTCGATATCTTTCAGCATTTGAGCACGCTAAAATGGCCTCAAAAAATTTTGACATGAAATTAATCGCTCGCTAGCCTCCCCCCCCCCCCCCAACCCGAGGTAGGGCCACCCTTTGAAAATTTATGGATCCGCGCCAGGGGCGTAACAAGAAATTTTGAAAGGGGGGGTTCAGCTAAAATTTTTAGCTGTGCTACTTAGTGAAATATAGAAGTCACTAAATAGAGGGGGGTCTGGGGGCGGCAGCCCCCAGAAGCTGGAGCTTTCTTGAAATTTTTAAATAAGATTTGCATTGAAAATGAAAATTTAAGCAACACTTATCGAGAAACCAGAGTGAATGCGGGGGTCTGGGGGCGGCAGCCCCCAGAAGCTAGAGCTTTTTTTGAACTTTGAAATAAAATTTACATTGAAAATGAAAATTTAAGCAACACTTGTCGAGAAACCAGCGTGCATGTGGGGGTCTGGGGCGGCAGCCCCCAGAAGCCAGAGCTTTTTTGGAACTTTGAAATAAAATTTGCATTGAAAATGAAAATTTAAGCAACACTTATCGAGAAACCAGAGTGAATGCGGGGGTCTGGGGGCGGCAGCCCCCAGAAGCTAGAGCTTTTTTTGAATTTTGAAATAAAATTTACATTGAAAATGAAAATTTAAGCAACACTTGTCGAGAAACCAGTGTATGTGGGGGTCTGGGGGCGGCAGCCCCCACAAGCTAGAACTTTTTTGGAACTTTGAAATAAATTTTGCATTGAAAATGAAAATTTAAGCAACACTTGTCGGGAAACCAGAGTGAATGCATGTGGGAGTCTGGGGGCGTGGGAGCGTCAGCCCCCAGAAGCCAGATCTTATTCAGAATTTTGAAATAAAATTTGCATTGAAAATGTGTCGTCCCAAGGCCGGTATTCATAAAAGTCGGGATCAAAAGCTCGGCTTTTTCCTGTTGCGCCACAGCGCAACAGGTACCTTATACTTTGTTTGTATAGGATTTGCGAAATCATTGAATAATGAATGAACATCCTTTCCTGAAAGTTAGGGAAGGTTGATTCATTCCAGTGTTTAATTACACCGAAAGAAAGGTAGGTAAAGTCAGTCGAATACAGTTACCTGCAGTGTCGTTGCCACTTCAGCTGATGAAATTGAAGCTTCAAAAAAACGGAGAAGGAATCGAACCGTCAGTCTTCAGATTATTAATCGGAATCTCTACTATCTGAGCTACCGATTATCTACTATCTACTATCTACTATCTACTATCTGTGACCGTCAAGTCTAAAACCCTGGATAAAAAACCCGGCTTGCGCACAAGCTTGGATTTATATCTGAGCCTTTTTGTCAATCCAGGCTTGAAGCCTATGTAGCTCTACTAGCTTTTCATTCGAGCTTTTTGGTATTCATGGAAAAATCAATAAAATAATCACTGAAGCCGGGATTATGATCCGAGCTTCATTTTTATGATTACCGGAAGTGCATAAGCCCGGCTTTTTAAACCAGCTTTCATGAATACCAAAAAGCTTGGAGAAAAAGCTGAGTTTGGTCTGATGAATACGAAAAGCCGGATAAAAGCCTGGCTTACACTTTTATGAATACCGATTTTTGTTTGTTTGTACCGATGCAAGACGCCCTAGTTAACGTAAAGTTGCACAAAAACTGCAATGTTTGCGACATCACATGGCAACTTGAGTGACTGTGGAGGTTCACGGCCCACGGGGGATTGCCCCCAGAAGCTGGAGCTAAAAATGTGCACAGTACTGTATGTCTGTATGTGTCTGAAAATTTTCAAAGCCAATGGAAGACCGTCAAATCAGTATAAGCGTATTAAACTAGGAGATGCTGCATACCGTATATACTCACTCACACATACATAGAGGTTAATCAAAGACAATAACAAGAAACACAATAAGCTACTATAAGTTGCAGGAGTCTGGGGGCGGCAGCCCCCAGAAAAATTTGATTTTTGGGCCAAATTTGGTCAATTGGAGACGTATCGGAAATTTTTTCCGGCGAACCCGCAAAAACCAAAGGGGGGACCCTTGTTGAATTTTTCTTATGAGTTGGCCAAAAGGGGGGGTTCAGACCCCCTGAACCCCCCCCCCTGGGTACGCCCTTGATCCGCGCCTGACTTTGTTGTCTGACTTGGTACAAGCCACAAGGGCAGTCAGAATGTCGGTACAGGACCCCCAGATTGGACCCCATGTTAATATATGATTGTAATAATTAATATTCCGTAATATCAGGAGAGGGGGGGGAATTCCCCTCCCCCGAAATTTTTTTGACTGACATTTTACGGGTTAAATGCACTTGGGGGGGGGAAATAGTGGACCTATTTTTTTGAGTAGATCACCTTGGGGGAAGCATTTTTGCTTCAAGAACCCCTATTTCATTTTTTGGATTTTTTGAGATATGACCCACCGCAATCTGAACCCTCAGTGAGGGACGTTTTTTCCGAAGCCCTTGTTTTTTCCGTTCTAATCGTGTCTAAATGGTGTCAGATTATTGTTTACAATTTTTTAGAATCAAAACAAAGGCTCTTTGACCGGGCTCCTGCCAAAAAATTGGCCAAATTCGCCAGAAACGTCCAATTTTTGACCAAATTCAAACTTGGCCTTAATTTAGGCTTGGGCTTAGGCTTAGGCTTAGTATGGGGCTTAGGCTTAGGCTTAGTATCAGGCTTAGGCTTAGGCTGGGATTCACAACCTAACACTAACACTAAAGTTTCCCTTAAAAGTTAGTGAAACACTTAAATTTCAGCCTGAAACACTTAAAATGTTAGTGTTTCGAGGCCAATTTTAAGTGTTTCACTAACTTTTAAGGAAAAAGTTAGTGTTAGTGTTAGGTTGTGAATTCCAGCCTTAGGCTTAGGTTCAGGCTTAGGCTTAGGCTCAGGCTTAGGCAATAAAAAATCGAAATTTTAAGAAAAAACCCTGCCAGCTAAGCCTAGAGAATCCTGCCAACTAAGCCTAGACGATGCCTTAAAACATCATAACGCACTCAAAACTATCCAAAAACAAAGATTATAGCCATTTTTGGCTTCGAACTTTGGCCTACGTTCACTTCCAAAAACACTGAAAATGCAATTTTCAAGGGGTCGTAGCTCAGAAAATCCGAATTTGTGGATAGGGGTTCTATTACAAAAAATGCTTCCCTCAAGGTGCTCTACACCAAAAAATAGGTCCACTATTTTCCCCCCCAACTGCACTTGATCCCATTTTACACAAGGGTCCCCCTTTGGTTTTTATGGTCCGACCGGAAAAATTTCTGATACGTCTCCAATTGACCAAATTTGGCCTAAAAATCAAAAATTTTCAATTTTTTTCTGGGGCGGGCTGCCGTCTATCTTCAGACCCCTGCAACTTTGTGGCTCAATCTTCCTTGCTTTGGTGTTTCGATAAAGCGTATGCATGAGCATATGAGTGCACTATGCATTATTATTTGCTTAAAAAACTCATTAAGGGGGCACTCCGGGAATCAAGGATTTGGGCCGTATTTTTTAAAAACAGCCAAAATGACCTATCATTTTTGAAGGAAAGTTGCCCAAAATACTATTTCTGATGTTTTGACGTGCATATTTTTTGGGTGTTTGGTTTGCGTTTTCTGGTGCTTGTTTCCGCTTTTCCTTCCTTTTTTTGGGTTGCTGAAAACACAAAAATTTTGCTTCGTCACTTTCCGGCCAACGTTCGTCACTTTTCGCGAACGACGAAGCTCGTCGTACGCCGACGAAGAGGGAACTTTTTTCTGCATAGTACTGTATCTCCATAGCAAAAAATTTGGAAAAATTGGACAATTTACTGATTTTATTCAACTTTTACACAAATTCAGCAAGTCAGCCAGTGCATCAACGCTTTTTGAGGTTTTGCAAACAGACGATACGTAGATTTTATTAGTCGTAGTGAAAAATTAAAACATTTTTATTGCGTTCTGTGCCAAAAAATTGCACAAGAAACCATTTTCAGAAGCAGCAGACTCAAATATAGGCTGTGTGAATACAAAACCAATTTTTCGGCATTCAATTATAAAAAGCTGGTGAGATATTTTTCTACAAAATTTCGCACAATTATAGCCTTAAGCTCTGCACAGTTGAACAAATTTTTAGTTTAAATTTTAAACCTCAGATTTTTCTGATCGGCAATAGCCTTTTTTGAATCGTGATAGCTCTCCTCCAAGTCGTTTTTCTATTGTGAAATTAGACTTAAAGTTAGAAAATAAGTAGATTCAGGTGTACCTTCCTCGAAAATGTTGAATTCTGTTTTTGGTGAAATTCTGCAGCGATTTCAAGTTGACCAATTTTAAGGTGGTAGTAACGAATGTGCAGTGTTTTTCAACAGGATAGTATTCAATAATTAATTAACTTTATATCATAGTTTTTATAGCGTTAGAAAGCGCTACTTTCCTTCTACATTTAAGCAAAGTTTTATTGTACAACTGTGAAGATGATTTGTATGGAACGTGTTAAAAGTATACCAATTTGGCTTTTTTGAGCGCTTTCAAATCTGGCCACTTTTTGACGAGTTTAAAGAATAAAAAAATGCGAAAAATGGCACAAATATTTAAAAGTGAATTATCTAGACCCAAAATGAACGATTTTATGATTTGTCAATTATATAATGAAATATACGGTTTCAAAGTAAAAAGTGTCTATTCACACTCAACTTTCGGGTTTCATATCTGCGCAAAAATATAAGCAATTGAAAAAATTTTCATTTTGGGTCTAGAAAATTTGCTAAAGTTTATTCATATTTATTTTTGTGTTTATGCGTTGCGCATGCGCTAAGAAAAGTGGCCAAAACTGTTAAAATTCCATTCTCCTGTTGTGTAGTTTGGCTTGTTGGCTTGGCTTGCTCCAAAAAATTTTTCACATGATGCCGCTTACTTCATTTGTCATTTTGTGTATATGAATCAATTTTTTACAGACGTTATTTTCAAAAAATACAGTTTGAATCAACTAATTTTTTTCAAAAATTTAAAAACCACTGCACATTCGTTAGTACCACCTTAAAAAAACTTGTGTATTTTGAGCCAAAACAATTGGATTAAAATCATAAGAAAAGATACACCTCGGCAACATAATTACCTACAGTTTAAGCTATAAATCGTAGAATTTGAACAAGGTTTCGCTCAGTTATGCCGTTTGAAAAATTAGGCGCATTTAGCGAAAATAGAAATTTTCAATCGGTGATAAAAAATCAGAACAAGGCAGCAGGCACGTGAAACTTACTCAGAAACAGAGCTTTGTAACAGGCTTCAATATATTTAAACGAAATTCATTCTAGCTAGAACCTACGTCGACTTATAAGATAATAAAGTTATGGAAGTTATTCGGAGCGCCACCAGAGCGCCACCTTAAGGTGGCGCTCCTGAAATATGACTTTTCTAAAAACGGCAGTCTGAGACCAATTTTAAATGCACAATAGCAAGCTGGTGTAAAAGTATACTCAAACACAAAATATGAAGTTGATTGATACTAATTAGCATTCACTGTAGACCAAACGTGAGTGGATTTTCGGCTTGCGATTTCTCTTCACAGGTAGATAGCTATTGCACAACCAATAGCTCATTTAGCTTGCCATAACGTGATCGAGCGGTCGCAAGATCTGATTTTTGATGAATATGATTGATATATTGAAAAACACCAAAATCACGATTTTCGGAAAACATAAATTTGACTAAATTTTTTAAATACTATCGATTTGCTCAAAGTCAAATTTTGCGACCGCTCGAAGACGACAAGGTGCATTTATGTGCCAAATTTTTACTTTTTTTGTTAAGCCAGATTTTTTAAAATCGCTAGCCGAAAATTTGCGTTTGTATTCACACGCACTATATTTCTGTCTAATGCAAAAAATATTGCGTTATTTCACAAAAAAATTAAACCACACTCAATATAACTTTGAAAATTTTAAAGTTTGTTTAAGGGGGCGCTCCGGGAATTAAGGTGTTGGGCCATAACTTTTTTAGCTAACAAATTCTGACCTGTGTCAAGAATCAAAGTTACTCACAATGATGTGGGCTTTCATTTGATACAAAAATCAAGATATTTGGAAAACTGCCAAATTTTATACTTTTTACCGGCAAACTGCCAAATGGGTGAACATTAAGCAAAAAAATATTAAAAATTCATCAATCCACATCATTAGACACAAAATAGCAGTTGAAAAATTTTTAGGTCCATTTTTGCCCGCAAACCGGCTTTTGCCAAAAACTGTGTTCGATTTGGTACATTTTTAACATTATCTAAAAACTGTTTAACATTGCTTAGCTACCTAACCTGTTTTTTACTAGGGTCTTGGGTCCCCAAAATTCTGCAAAGTTTCAGCGCAATCGGATAAAGCTACGCAAAATTGCTGGCTTAAAAAATATACTGAGCGGTGCTCACGGTAATTTTCGGCATTCGATATCTTTTTGCTGCTTCAACCGATTTGGTTAAAATTTGGCATGAAGATAGCCTATCATTGTGCTCAGTTGAACATTCTTTTATTTTTTTAAAATAATGTTGTAGACCATAATACCACTGCATTTAGTGCTTAGAGATCGACTTCGAAAATATAAAAATTGCAATTTTAACAAATTCGCACTAAACAATAAAAAAACAAAAATAATGTTTAACTAGAGTAGCGCAAGGGCTACATTTTGATATATGAATCATGGTTTTAAGGCAACATGCTATTAGTTATCGCTTGCCGAAATTTCACTCACGCACAGTGCTCTGGCAGTCACGTGACATTATCACGTTATTTAAAATTTTTACACAGGCCTTATTTCATACCATACAAATTACTTATATAGTAATATTTTAGTTTTATCAACTTTTTGATGACTTTTGAGGCAACTCCCGATTCCCGCAGCTCCCCCTTAACAAAAACGCAGCTGGTTGTGTTTTTTAGTCTTTCAAATTCATTACATACGGGTAAATGCATTGGCTTGTAAGGCGATTTCTGAAAAAAATCTAATTTTCTTACTCAAAAAGCTCAAAAATTTTTGAAAAATTTTCTTGTGATATGGGCATAAATTAAAGGAAATTCATTTCTGAACAACTTTTGTTCTTACGAGGCATGTTTTTTGCGCGTTTTTAAAATAGTGGCCAAAACCCACATTTCAGGAGCGCCACCTTAATGTATACTTTTAGCTGTTTTGTTGTTGCAAAAATGACATTTTTAGTGAATTTGATGCTCGTAATGTCAAACATTGTCTTAAAGTTTTCAAATTTGCTAGCCTTTAGAGTCTGGATCCTTGTCGGCCCACCAGTTTTGTAATTTTTGGTGTTTTGAGCTCCAATTTTATTTTCGATGCCTCTCCGGTCAAAAAATTGGTATTGTTTTTGAACGTAGTATGCTAAAATGTGTCGTTTTTTACGTTAAAATTGCAATTAAGTGCATTTTAACACGTTTCAAAAAATCGAAAAGTCATCCCCCCCGAAATTTTTTTCTGGCTACGCCACTGTATGATATTTAATTGTACTGAAAACAAAATCAGAGGTTAAGTTTCAATGCATGGCATACATTTAGGTAACATACTGTTCTACTTAATGCAAAACACAGCGTATGCTTTGTATATATAAACTCTGAGCTATGGTTTTCCAAAAAAAACACCTAAAAACGCAATTACCCCCTTAAATGCAATTATAAGGCAAGAACGACACATATGTATATATTAATAGTCAGGGGGAAAATAAAAACACACATAAGGAGCTAAGCTCATAATAGGTTCGATGGTGAGCAGGGGCGGTTCCAGGATTTCGAAAAAGGGGGGTGCAGCTTCGAAATTTTTTTAGTTCTTCATATGGTTCCGCAGTGTGACGCTATCAGTCTTGTAATAAAACAGGGTTAACGAGCCCCCTGATTGATACAGGTTTCGCTTGGTTTCGGTTGTAGCTGCAAGAAGTGAGCTACTTGTTCGGTTGAGTACGTAGTTTAGTGATCAGACGTGGCGCAGAATGAGGCCACACTCTCAGGCGGAATCCCCATTTTGCTTATTTCCCAAAACCCCCAATCTCCCCCCTATGTCCGTACGAGAGCGCCTGATTCGGTTAATCGTCAGTTATAGAAGTCCTAAGTTCCCCCCCTGAAGTGTAGTACGAATTTGGTACGGAAAGAAGTCGAAGTAATACGTAATAATGTCCCTAACCAGTATCCGCCCCTTTTCCCTATTGCTCCTTGTGAATATTTGAAGCCGTTTGTCGTAATAATTGCCCCTGTATTAATAATGATTATTGGTATTGATAATTGTCCGTATTGTCTGAGGGTCGTGTTTTATTAATCAGTAAGTAACGAGATTTAAGCAGTGATTTTTGTGTCCCCCTGAGAGTATAAGAGCTGGCCGGATAGTTGTTTGTAAACAATATCTGGGCTAAGCTGGAATATTAGCCCAGATATTGGCGAGCTAGCTGGAAGCAAAAAAGGCAGTAATAAGCGAAGTTTAGTGATTAATAACTAAGTAATGTTTTGGTCCTGTGGAACATGAAATATATGGAATTGTAGAGCATAAAGTAGAGAATAATTATGGAAAGTCTGAAGTAATTCGGAAGTAATATAGAAGAAGTTATTCGAAGTTAGATTGCGCAGTTTAGTAGAGTTGAGCAGAATCGTAGGCGTGAAAAGAGTAGTTTCAGACCCTAATTTTGTAATGTTATAATTTGGTAATTAGTAATTGTAACCTATTCGTGTTTGGTATTATTTGATTCGTCTTTTCATAATATGCTTAATGGACTCATTTTCGAACTCTTTACGGTATTGATAACATGTTTTTTGGGAGCAGAAGAAAGCCCTAAGTTTTACCCCAAGTTTAGTAAGAGGATTACGGTAGATTGTACATGTCAAGTTTTGAATGGGTCTGCAGCCCATAATGCATAATAATTAAGTACAGCAGTCAAGTCTTAAGTTCACACGGTATGTAATGAAGTACATATTTTAATAATACGTAATATTAACAAAGTGGTTAAGTAATAATTTGGTTTTTAGTCACATTTTTCCCTTTCCCCCCATTTTCCCCCCTCTTTCTCCTTTTTCGTTTCATGGTTCGTGTTTTTCCAGTTTTGTCACATTACAGTAACTCAAGTGTTTAAGTTCTCTGGTAGGCCCACCAAGAAGTAGAGAGATTTATGATACCTGGGCCCACCAGGAATCAAGGGCTATTAGAAGGAATTAGGAATCGAGGTGTGAGGGCCAGCAGCCTTCGACCCCCCAGCCCTCAAGTGGAAATTAACGAAAGTGTAGGTAGGCGGGCCTAAGGATGGCCGCCTCTGATTGGTTAGATTCGGGATCGGTAGATCCCGACAAAGAAGGACAAAGGAAAAAGCCGCCCCCCAAGTTGTAGCTAAGTCAGTCGGGTTATAATTTTCAGCCGCAGATAGTCGGCCCAAGATCGCTCTCTCCTGCTCCCCTGTATTTGCACCGTTATTGCCCCTGCCTTGTATATCCCTTGTATTGGCATCCAGTAAAATTATATACGCCAAACCCCGACTCCGGCCTTTATTTTTGGTGAACGAGCGAGAGCCCTACCATTGAACTGTTCAGCGCCCTTGGCGCCCGTATTCCTGCCTTTCTTTTCAGCGGCCTTACGGCCCATATTCATTGCGCTTTACGCGCCTATTAGTGCTGCTCTTGCCCCTTGCTCGGCCGTCCGGCCTGTGCCCCCTGTTAGCCCTCCTAGCCGTGCGTAACCACGCCCGGTTTCCTCCGCGCTCGCTCCGCCGCCGTCCGTGCCGCCCCCGTCGTTCGCGCTGCCAAGCGCCTGTGCCCCCCGGTCGTTATCCCCGCCGTCGCGTCAGCCACGCTGCCGCGCTCCCAGTTCCAGTCAGCCGCCGCGCCTCCCACGCTCGGCCAGTTCCTGTCGGTGCCCCTCCGTCGTGCGCCGTGTCCGTCCGCTGCCCCGAGCGTCCGCCCAGCTCTCCCCCAGATCCCGTGCTGCCCGCCTCACTCCCGCGCGCCAGTTCCCCCTCCAGGTGCCGTGCTCCGTGTCCCCCCTCCGTTGGTCGTGTCACCCGCTATCCGTGCCGCCCGGTCCTGTCCAGTCCTCAGCCGCTCCGGATCCCCAAATTGTTAGTTTTGTAGTAGACGTTGCTAGGTAGAAAGAGCCTAGGCTGACCCTTAGGATAGAGCGTTTAGTAGACCTGTTGAGTTGTCCAGTAGACCTATCGCAGTTTCTGGTTCTAGCCTAAAAGGGTCAGGCTAGAAGAGTGCCGATTCCAGCCTAGGGATTTTCAGGTAGTACCTCTTGTGTTCTGTGCTGTTTGTGTGTCCTTAGCTGTTGAACCCAAATCGGAGTCTATTACGCGAGTTATTTAGGATTACAGATTCGTAGCTACGATTTGTTGTTAGGATATTTATGCTATCTCTTTCAGGTTACGTATAGTCACACGAGTCGCACATAGTTTTCCATATTGAGTAGAGTTTCGAGTGTTAGTCAAAAAGTAAAGTGAAAGTTTTATTGCTGAGATAGCATTGGGGAGTTGATCCGTTAGTGTCCCCCGACACCAGAAAAAGCAGGCGTCAGGGTTGAGCTAGGCCTCTGAAATAAGGTATAAGTTCCTAGTTATCCCCGGCCTTTGGTGTCCCCCCCGAATCACGACGGGCAGAGCAGAAGAGCTTGTCCGAGCAGTTCAAATCCCCTGTAACCAGTTGCTCAAGTGAAGGTTTAAGTAGAAGCTATAGGAGAGGCAAACTTTGAGTTTCACACACGTTGATTAAGAGTTAGCGAGAACTTAGTCGAAATTCAAGGGTGTGTTTTTATCAGTGAGAGATCAGTAGAATTCTAGGTAAACACGATCGCCGTGGAGGTAGTACTGTTAGTGTTATCATATATTGTTTGTGTTTACGTACGTTTCGGCGATCGTAAGCATTTTGACTGAGTTAGCACGCAGAGGTACTGAGCTTAACTACGAGGTTGGACTAGGATCCTTAAGTGACCTAAACGGATCTCTGTAGTTTAGTCTTCTGTAGCTACTCGGTTCCCTTTTCGAAGGGTGGAGCCCCCGCAAAAACATTTCTAACCTCTGCTACTCCACGAGCCTATTTGAGTTTGAGTTGAGATCCGATATAGACAGGATAGGACCAAATTGGGAAAGTATCACTGTGTATCAGCAAGTACCTACGCGCACCCTAAACGTATGTTTTGCATTGTTCGTATTGTGTTGGTAGTGAACCTAAGGAAGTGATCGTTAGTAGAGTCAGTCAAAGTCAGTAGTTCTCGCATAACACAGAGTAGAAAGTTTATTCACCCAGTTATCGTAACTTAACCCGTGTAGGCTTTTTCACACTATTTTTTTTTTTACGGCTGCGGAGAAAAAAAACACGGGTCATTTTTTGCGAGCACTTCGCTTTTCTAATGTTTTTCTAGTCTAAATGTTGTTTTTCATAACTTTTAAGCTTTTTAAACTGCTCTAAACTTTCAAAATATATGATTGATATATTCAAAAAAAGTAAAATCACGATTTTTGGAAAACGTAAATTTAACTACTTTTCTTAAATATTATCGATTTGCTCAAATTCAAATTTTGCGACCGCTCAAAGACAACGAGGTGCATTTATACGCCGAATTTTATTTTTTCTCGTTGAGCCAATTTTTTAAAAATCGCAAGCCGGAAATTTGCTTTTGTATTCACACGCGCTTGCTGCTTTCTTTTACACAAAAATTACACCACACTCAATAAAACACCGGAAATTTTTCAGTATGTTCAAGTAAAACACAGCTGCTAGTGTTTTTCAATCTTCCAAAATAATAACATACGTGTAAGCTTAAAAATTTTCATAATGGGACTAATTGTCGAAAATAAGCACCAATGTTGAATAGAAAGAGGATGCCCCAGTTTAGAAAGAATGAAAGAAATGGGGGCGCCGGGAATTGAACCCGAGCCGCCTGCTTCGAAGTCAAGCATGCTAACCACTACACCACAGCCCCCGAGTCTCATAGGCCCTAATTCTCATTTATAACAGGGTCCCCCTTCGAACATCGTTGCGACCCTGCGGTCGATACTCATGCTCCCGGGGCATTATCGACAATTAGTCCCATTATGAAAATTTTTGAGCTTACACGTATGTTATTATTTTGGAAGATTGAAAAACACTAGCAGCTGTGTTTTACTTGAACATACTGAAAAATTTTGAGTTTTAGATTGTGCAACCACTAGTTACTTGTGAAGAGAAATCGCAAGCCGAAACTCCACACTCACGTTTGCTCTACAGTGAATGATAATTTATATCAATCAACTTCATTTTTTGTGTTTGGACATACTTTTACACCAGCTTGCCGTTGTGCATCAAAAATTGGCCCCAGACTCCCGTTTTTTGAAAAGTCACATTGCAAGAGCGCTTTGAAATGGCTCCCCCATGATTCGATATTTCAGGAACTTTGAAAGTTCTTTTATTTTCTGCAATTATTGCTCTAGGCGATGATACCACTGCTTTTAATGCTGAGAGACCGACCTCAAAAATGCAAAAATAGCTATTTTGAAACATTCATACTAATTAATCAAAAACAAAAATAATTTTTAAGTAGAGAAGCGCGTAAGAGTTGCAAGAGTGTAAGTCAAGCATAGTATGAGTTCTCGCTTGCCGAAAATTTACTCACGGGCAGTGCTGTGGGAGTCCGGTGACATTATCACGTGATCCAAATTTTTGCCATTCATGTTTTTTCTTGCCATACTATTTGCTTGCATAGTAATATTTTACTTTTATCAAATTTTTACTGAGTTTTGAGGCAACTTTCGATTCCTGGAGCGCCCCCGTAACGTGGCGCTTCTGAAATGTGATTTTTTAAAAAACGGCAGTCTGGGGCTAATTTTTGATGCACAATGGCAAGCTGCTGTAAAAGTATGTCCAAACACAAAAAATGAAGTTGATTGATATAAATTACCATTCACTGTAGAGCAAACGTGAGTGTGGAGTTTCGGCTTGCGATTTCTCTTCACAAGTAACTAGCAGTTGCACAATCTAAAACTCACTTTGCTCGCCTCAACGTGATCGAGCGGTCGCGAAATGTCATTTTTTACGGATATGATTGATCATTGAAAAACACTAAAATCGCAATTTTTGAAAAACGTAAATTTTATTAAGTTAAATAATATCGAATTCGCTCAAAATTAAATTTTTCGACCGCCCGAAGAGAACAAGGTGCATTTATGTGCCAAATTTTAACTTTTTAAAATTTTACAAGAAAATATACAGCACTTAATAAACCACCAAAAAATTTAAGTATGTTCCAGTAAAACACAGCTGCTAGCGTTTTTTAACCTTTTAAATTTATTACATACGTGTAAATGCACTGGCTTGTGAAGGAATTTCGTTGAAATTCCATTTTTTTTGATAAAACTTGCTCAAAAATTTTCAAAAGTTTTTTAAGTGATGTGTACATCAAATTGAAGGAAATTCACTTCTGAACAACTTTTGTTCCTACGGCTACGATGCATGTTTATTTTTGCGCGTTTTCAAAATAGTGGCCAAAACCCACATTTCAGGAAGCGCTTAGTTGGGGGATGGTGTGGGCGTGGGCAAGGATTAGGTTGACAGGGGGAGGTTTTGGTGGCTAAGGGAATGAAGGGCATGCATTTTAAAGTAGATTAGTGACATTTTGCCACCAATTTGAGCTATTTTGCGGCAAGAAACGCGTGTAAGCGCACACAACGAAAGTGCCTTGCGTGCTATAGCGCTTTTTCAATGCTCTATATGTAATATTTGCGCAAAAAGCTCTATCGAAAATTTTTGGGAGTGCTATATACGCTATTTGCGCTATAATAGCTATTGTTGGGAGTGTTATTTGCGCTATATGGGCTATAAGCGCTATCAAAGGTGCTATATGGCATGCCAAGCGCCATAAGTGCTATCGAAGGTGCCATATGCGCTATACCTATGTGCTATTTTTTTAAATACTGTTGAAACTTCTATAGTAAAACAACTAGGCGGAATTCGAACACCCATTGCTAGTTTCCTAGCATAACGCTCTACCAACTGAACTACGCCGGCCTATTCTTGTGTTAATTTCCTTTTATATAGTGAAAGTGTGTTAATATTGAAAAGCGCTTATAGCACCTGAAGGTGCTATTTGCGCTATTTAGTGCTATTGACTAACCTATTAAAATTTTGCACTTTTTACTACGTATACGTTCCCTCAATAAACAAAAAGAATTGTAAAATTAATTTTTGTTTGTGCTCTGGTCGACGATATAAAACAAGTAGGCCCCTAAAAGGGGCAAATTTCGCTATAGTGGCGTGAAATTAAATATTACAGTACAGACTGCATCGTAAGTAAGCATAGCAAATGTAGAATCAGTAAATCTCTGGTCACTAACTTAGTCTTTGCGAGAGATCGGCCCAAAATCTCTGTGGGGTGCGGGATATAGTTTTGCACTAGCAAATTTTCAGACCGGGCCCGGGCCGGCCGGCCCAAGCGTGGCCAAGGGTCCGTAGCCCGCTACAGGCGCGCCGCCGCCGGCCAGTCCGTAATGGTCCGCTGTTGCTTAGTGCTTGATTTGTGCGCTGTTGTTTCAGTTCTACGGTCCGGCCAGAAATAGTGTCTTTTCGTGTTCGCGAAGGCGTAGATGCGAAGGCTATTCGCGAATTCGCGAACATTAAATTAGCACGAAAGCAAGCTGTAAAATATTTGCAGCTAGTGTGCCAAGGTCCAGTCTGGCTACATATGCGTGAAATACGTACGCTATGCGCATTTACGCCTATGTGCATCAGCAGGCTAACCCCTTGAAAAGTGCAAAGAGATCATTAATTACGACCGGGAAATAACCGGGAAAAACCGGAAAACCGGGAAACGTCTTGGTTTGTCCACTGTTATCTCAGCTCTAGTTTGGTCCGCTGTTGCTTAAAGTCTGTGATTGTCCGCTATTGTTTCAGTTTAGTTTGGTCGGCTGTGGCTTAGAGTCTCGGTTTGTGCCTTGTGGGCTGCTGCTATGTCAGCTCTAGTTTGGTCCTCTGTTTCTTAGAGATAGAGTTATGGTTTTTCCGCCGTTGTTTCAGCGTAGTTTAGTCCGCTGTTCCGTTAATCTATCCATGTGCCCTGGTGCCCGACTGTCTTCTTGACAGCCCCACCAGTCAAGCCCTAAATCTACAACATTAAAATCAGTCTTTTATCCTGAAAAGGGCATTTGGGGTAACAGTGTTGACTGGTGTGTGTGTGTGTTGAGCAGCTGGCGTTCACCGTACTGGCGAACAGTGATAGGTGTAGGAAGTCGTACTTGGGGCACTCCAGAAGGTGAGGGACGTCTTCTTCGCTGTCGTCACAGTGACGGCATATTAGGGCAGTGCCATTCAGTCTGTTTTGGTATGATCTGAGTACGGTAGAGTGGCCAGAGCGAATTTGGTTGAGCCAGACACGGTCTTCATAGCTCAGAGCTTCATGGCCTTTTTCATTGCGGCCTTCAGCAAACATGGCAGCGGTGTGCGGCTGAGCTGGTACAGAGTCCACGAGAAGTCATTTCGCAAGAGCACAACTGGCCTTAACCGAGATAGCAGGTTGGTGTAGGATGGGGTCCAAGCATCCTTGTTTTGCAGCTTGATCTGCGGCTTCATTGCCGGGGAGGTTGGTGTGGGCTGAGACCCACTGAAAGGTCACCTGACAAGTTCTACTGATTTCTAGAAGCAGACTGTGGATTTTGGCAATAGTTTCCGGTTCATGACTGGTGACTGATGCTAGCTTAGCGAGTGCACTTTTGCTGTCAGAGCAAACAAGGACCTTGCGTATATGAGGTAGCTGGACGAGTTTAGCATTGATGTCTTCGAGGCTGTGCAAGATAGCTGAGCATTCACAGTCATAACTGGAACATTCGATTGCCGCACGACCGTGGAATGTTTTGATTATCACAGGATCATTTGGTGGACCGGAGGGTATGACAACACCGTAGCCGCCGTTTTTCGTCCCTTGAGCCGCGTAACCGTCCGTGTAATAGCAAAGGTCATATGATCTGTGGCGCTCGATAGCTTCGATGGCGGCCCGTTGCAGCTTTTCCAGATCAGTGCTTTTGTTGATGTCAGGGTCTGCTAGAGTGAAAAACAGTGCGTGCTTGCTGTTAGGGTGCCAGGGTAGTATTGGCCAAATAACGTCTTTTTCCCGAGAGCCATTAGGATCGACGTTCAGAAGCGGGTACAAGTTGTTCGCTAGTGATCGGCAGCTAAGCCGTTCAGTGGGGCTTGAGACGCGCGGGGGTGGTGGGCAGGCGGCGATTATCCTGCGTGGGTTGTCGTCGTGTAGACGAAGAGACTTCTCGTGGCAAACGAAAACAACTCTATTACAGATGGTGCAGATGGTTGATATACCGGCGTCTGCGTGGAGAAGGTCAGCTGGGGCCGATGCGTAGTTGCCTGTGATGATGCGCGATGCCTTGAGCACAGCACGCTCCAGTTTATCCTTGGATGTTCTTGAGAGATATGCCGCCCAAGCCCCTAGGCAGTATGTAATCTTTGGGAGGGCAAACGCATTGAATAGGTTCAGGCGATCGTGCTGATGCTGCTGCCAGTTCGAGTTGGCAAGTTGAGACAGGGCTTGACATCGCTTGATACTGGCTTGAGCCACGTCATTGCAGTGCAGGTGGAAATTGAGCATACGATCGAATTTCACGCCGAGTTACGTGTTGACTGGTTGCTCCTGCTGGTGCTGCTGAGTTTCCGTTTTCCGTCCGACTGCTGGCCATCTCGCATCTGCTTCGGCTTCGGCCTCCGCTGCCTGCTGCCTGCACACTCCCGGCAACGAACTAATTGACGACTGCTTGACCCCAACTGTGAAACTAATTTGCATAATTTCTGACGAACACTCTACCCACTTCAAACGGATTGGCTGGTTTTTCACGTACGTAAACCACCTGGCATGCTGATTGGCTGATTTTGAGAGACTTATTTGCATATGTATCCGATTGTCTAGCCAATTTGACAGCTGTCCGTCAAAGCCCAGACATCCAAGGGGGGCTTGGATATGAAGATTAAATTCAACCGGAAAATAAATAGGTACGTACTAAATATGTCAAATTTTAAAATTAAATTTAAGGCGATACGTACTTCATTATTAATATGGTAATTGTTATTTATTTCAGGTTAGTATCGCAGTTTTAGGCCCCCATTCGCAGAAAAAAAGAGTGCCATATATTAGGCCTATGGTAAGCATAATCCCTGTGGTGGCTCGTAGCACCAACCATGTACTCTTGGTGCTACGAACCTTTCCCAAATATTCCGCCTCTGGGCGGAATAAAAATAGCGCATGTAGCAAAACAATAGCGCATCAACGTGCTATAAGCGCTCTTTTTTTCATAGGTTTAAAAAATAACACTTATAGCTATAGCACATGAGGGTGCTATTTGCGCTATATTGTGCTATTGGCTAATTTAATGAAAATACTTGTACTTCTTCCTTCTTTAGGACTGGGGCCTGTTTCATAAAAGTTCTAACAGCCTAACAGTCTATCAGTCTAACAGTGTAACAGTGGTTTTTGTTGCATAAAACAAACACTGTTAGTGAACTGGTAGCTGATAACTAAGGGCCTATTCCTTTACCGGATTAAACGGACTGGACTTATTTTAGTCCGCGGTTTTGGAATGACAAGTCGGACTAAACGTACTAAACGGTTTAAAATAAGTCTGCTGCTTAATTTTAGTCCGAACCCATTCCTAAACTACCACCGGATTAAACTTTTTAGTCCGATCCCGTTCCTAAACTACCACCGGATTAAACTCTCAGCTGGACTAAAATTAGTCCGATTAAAAAATTTCCGTTCCTAAACCTGATTTAAATAAGTCTGTTTAGTCCACTCGCTGCATTTTACACGGAGTTTTAGTCCGCGATTTGTTACGCGGATTAAACGGACTTAACTTCCCGGTGCCCCCCAATTATTCTCTTGCTACTTATCACTACCTTAACCAATTTGGACGATCTATATATCAAATTATAGCTGAATAATTGGGCTATTTTATAGTGTATTTTAAATATCTGGTATAAAAAATGTATTCCAAAAAATCTTCGTCAAAATTGCTTTTTTTGGTCGATTTCCCACAAATTCCTGTCAAAAATTAAATAACAGATTTTTGATATGTTAAAAAAATAATATTGTTTTATATGATATGATATGATATGTTTGATATTTTAATCAAAAATAATCCAAAAAAATTACTTTTACGTGCCTTAAGTTATTCAAGTCGGATTCGAACATCCAACCTATCTGGCCGAAGGCGAACGCTCTGACCACTCGGCTACGCTGGCCTGAATCATTACGTGCTAAATAGTCTTTATATACAATGGAGATTAAACAATTAATAGATTGTCATTTGCAGCTAGTTTTTTTATATTATGGCCCGTATTCACATACTAAGTGTAACGCTTAAACTTAGTGTTTACACTTAGTGTTAACGCTTATAAGCGCTAAGTGTTATTCACATACTTAGTGTTTATTTAAGCGCTTAGCAAACACTAACGCTTAACTTAGCGTTTCAATTTTGTATTCACATACTTAAAATTTAGTGTTTGGCTTAGAATTAAGCGCTTAAGTTTAGGGACCTCGGGAGCTCCCTAAGCGCTAAGCGTTTAGTTGGGGGTTGGTGTGGGGGAGGGGTAGGTAGAGTGGGGGAGGTTTTTGGCCGCCATGGGAAGGAAGGGCATGCAATTTAAGTTATATTAATGACATTTTTCGACAAATTCGAGCTATTTTGCTTTTTTAATCGTTCAAAACAAAAAATGCACTTTGTTGTTCAAATTCATTTTTTTACATTTTTGATTAGAGCATCTTAATTGAAGTAATTTTTCTTCAAGAACACCCATTTGAAAATTTATATTTTTTACGATATCGCCCCTTAAACCCATAGCGCCGATTTTGCATTTTTCAGGAATCCAACTGCTTAAAACAATTTTTACAACTTTAGTTCGAGAAAAATATGTATTATTAGTAATAAAGTAGTAATTTAAACAAATCTATAATCGGATTTATAAATAACAGTATAGAAATGCCGATAAATAACGAATTCCGGATCCACAGCAAGCAGGAGGGAGCGCACTCCAAGCCAAAGCCAAAACTAAGCACAAAAGTTGCTAAACGCTAAGTTTAGTATAACACTAATTTTTAAGCGTTTATTTTGTGAATAACAGTTTAGTACAAATTAAGCGCTAACACTTAGCAAACGCTTAGCGTTAGTATGTGAATAACTCTTAGTATGTGAATTCGGGCCTATGTGCAGCTGCAAATACATTTTTATATTGCGAAAACGCTGTTTTCAAACAGCGAGTTAATTGTCAACTTCAACTGCTCAGCCAATCAGAGTACAGTTTGTAGCCGGAGACAAAACTGATTGGCTGGTGCGAAAAAACATTATAGTGGCACCAGAATACAAATTTATCAGTGTCGGGAAGTTTACGTTTAGGAATGACACCGGACTAAATTAAGTCCGACTAAATTTAGTCCGATTATAAATTTGGGCCATTCCTAAACTACCGGACTAAACGGTTTAGCGCGAAAAATGAAGTCCAGCTTGATCGGACTAAACGGACTTGAAAATCAGCGCGCTAGCTGTTAAGTCCGTTTAATCCGGAGGTTTTGGAATGGCTTTTTTCAGTATAATTTTTAAACCGTTTAGTCCGATTATAATTAACCCTTTAATCCGGTAAAGGAATAGGCCCTAACAGTGTTAGTAGCACTGTTACTAACACTGTTAGTTGCATAAAAGCTAACCGTGTTAGTCTTTCTGCACTATTCAAATTCTGCTATTAGTCTAACAGTCGACCAGTCACTGTTAGAATGAATAGGGTTCTGTAAAACCTAAAAAACCGTCAATAGAAAGGTTTTTTAGCAGATTCTTTTACTGTAAATTTGAAGACAAATAAAATAGGAAGTTAAAGATGGGATGTTTTTTTAAGAAAAAATGCCCAGCAATATTCACGCATGCTTTGAAAAGCTTTCAATTTTTCAAATTTGTGATTGGCGAAATTTTGTATCAAATGATTGTGTAAGGCGACTCATGCCGCACCTACGAATGGCCCAAGCAGGAACAGAGGGTACCGGCTACCTAGGGGAGAGTCATCCCTCGCCCGTAGCCTCGACCGCTCCGCCGGCGGGGCTTCCAGGTATGATGAGCAGGGTCTTCCGTGCGGGCCGGGGTTGCCGGACACCGACGGGAAAAGGGGGCTTACCTACTCTACGGGGCTAGGCGCAGTAGGCGCAGATCACAATAAGGTACCTCCCGCTAAGCCTGAATGGGCTTGTCGGAGCGGGGCAGTGAGCAATAGCGAGGGGGCTTGTCACGGCGCATACGGAACGCAGGAGGTAGCAGGGCCTCACTAGGCCGATACTGTCCGGGGCTGATACGGCTAGATCGGCAGGGCCACTAGGCCTATACTGCCCACAAAGAACGCGAACGAAACGAATAAAAACAGGTTATTTAATAAAACGCAAACTGGCCATTTTGGCTGAAATACATATTAGAATAATACAAGAACGAATTGAATACCAGGCCACCGCACAGGCCAAAAACTATACACCGACTGACTAGTCCTTTCAATACAGGCTACCAGCATTGTATATAACCAAGTGTACACACACAGAAGAGAGTGAGTACGTATATAGTGTTAAAGTATATTGAGCGTATATTGATAAAAATGAGTATGTATAAGGTAAGTTAAATGTGAATAAGGGAGTAAGGGAGGGTCTCCCGGGTGAAACCTTACAATTGCCATTTGTATTCTGAGCAACTTTTCTTCAAGAACATGGCCTTAAAAACAAAGTTAACGTTCCATTTTACGTCTACAAAATAGTTTGTTTGTGCGAAAGTCAAATTTGGGCTCTTAGGGCCTATTCGTTTACCGGATTGAAAGGTCAGGACTTATTTTAGTCCGAGGTTTTGGAATGACAAATCGGACTAAACAGACTAAACGAGTTAAAATAAGTCTGCGGGTTAATTTTAGTCTGACCCCATTCCAAAACTACCACTGGACTAAACGGATTTAACATGCACGCTGAACATTAGCTTGCATAGTTAAGGGCCTATTCCTTTACCGGATTAAAAGGACTGGATTTATTTTAGTCCGAGGTTTTGGAATGGCAAATCGGACTAAACATACTAAACAAGTTAAAATAAGTCTGCGGTTTAATTTTAGTCTGACCCATTCCAAAACTACAACTGGACTAAATGGATTTAACATACACGCTTAACATTAGCGTGCATAGTTAAGTCCGTTTAGTCGACTAAAAAGCAGCGCGCTAAAACTTAAGTCCGTTTAATCCGCAGGTTTTGGAATGGCATTTCTAAGCTTAATTTTTAAACCCTTTAGTCCGATTATAGTTAACCCTTTAATCCGGTAAAGCAATAGGCCCTAAGTCCATTTAGTCCGACTAAAAAGCAGGGCGCTAAAAGTTAAGTCCGTTTAATACGAAGGTTTTGAAATGGCATTTCTTAGCATAATTTTTAAACCATTTAGTCCGATTATAATCAACCCTTTAATCCGGTAAAGGAATAGGCCCTTAGTTTCAAGAGTACCTAATAGTGTCTCACTCTATTTACGAGACACTCTATCTATGAGACACTCTTCAACCTGCCTATGTTTTAGCGCAGGCAGATGCGCTCGCCATTTCCAGGCCACATGTTGCCGTTTTGTGCAACATGTGGCTGGCCTATCAGAAGCGAGCTCCGCTACTTATTATTCGCCAGACGCGTGTTTCGAGCAGCAGTCACGTAACCATAGCAACTACAGAAGACATGTCTGCCTGAGTGCTGATTTGAGCACGTGAGGCCGCCTGCGTGCTGATTGGAGCACATGCATTGAAGAGTGTGTCACTCTTCTTTTAAATAGAGTGAGACACTATTATGTACTCTTGGCTTCACTGATAAATGGACTGGGCCTGTTGCACAAACGCATTCATAAGTAAATAAGTGCAATGGTGTAACTAGTGATAGCACGGGTATTAGCTGTGATTTGTGCTGTGTAGTTTTACAAGTATAACTGGATACAGTTGGAGTGTGGTCTGACTTTAGAACCTAAGATCACACCAAATTGGCGCTGCGAGTGAAACTTCAACCATGCCGATTCGCGTTCCAAGCCCCAAGCCATATTGGGACGACCCCGCAGGTCCACTTCAGACCTTTCGAGGATGGTTCGCTCTTTTCAACGCTTGGCTCCTAGTACAAGACGTTGATCGAAATGAACCTTTAGGCATGGATGAAAAGAACAATATGCTTCTCTTAATGCTCGGTACAGAGGGTATGCGAATTTTTCAAAGCAACCCTATTCTACCTCGCATCAGTGAAGTATCGTATGAAGAATTCTCGTATGCTGTCAAAGAAACATTTGACACTCCAGTAAATCCTGTCAGAGCTCAATTTGACTTCATAAATCGACGTCAAGGCAATACAGAGACTGTTGCTGAATTTCTTTCAGCCCTCCGAACTCTCGCTGCAGACTGCGCTTTTTGTAACAATTGCGAAAAAACATGATTGCTACGATGCTGGTTGTCGGTTGTAATAACAAACAGTCACAAGAAAAACTCCTAACCGAGTCAGTTATCGATTTTGATAAATTCTTTTCTCAAATGAAGGCTGATGAATCTGCGCGCGAAAATGTCAACCATATTGACAATAGGAACGGTGCCAAAGCAATTCACAAACTGAATCAAAGACCTACTCAATCTCAAGACAAGCAAAATACAAATCGATACCGTTCTCAAACGTCGCGTAAGGCTCGATTCATACTTACAGCCGTATGTCCGTTCAGCCTGCAGAGTGACGTCACTAACAGCCTAGTGCAGTGGATCAGCCAGCGCATGTGACGTCATTATTTCGTCATTTTGTCAGCTGAACGGACATACGGCTGGAAGTATGAATCGGCCCTAACAGTCATCAGTCACATAGCGGTCAAAACTATCGCAAATGCAGTCGCTGTGGCCGTGACCATGACCAAAATTTCTTATGCCCTGCCCGAAATGCCGTATGCCGCAAATGTGGCAAACACGGGCACTGGGCCGGCTGCTGTCGCACTAAGAACGTTAAAGAACTCCATTTAGATGATTCATTCAATGAATCTGAGTCGACCAATTCTATTGGATTTTTGAGTATAAATACTGCGAAATTTACTAACTCATTCAAAAAATCTTTCACCTGCAACGTGTCAATTCGCAACGGTAAAAATGAAATTGAACAGAAATTCGAAGTTGACTCGGGCTCTGATATTTCGACTATAACTAATCAGATATATGAGTCTAACTTCAGTCAAAGCCCCCTCAAACCACTCCAAAACGGCACCCAAATTTATGGTTACAACAAAACGCCAATTGACGGCATTAAAGGAACATTTGCGGGCCAAGTTCAATTTGAAGGTCGCACGGCAAACATACGATTTTATGTCATGCCTAATCTGAGCAAACCAGTGCTCGGTAAGGACGCAATTAAAGACCTTCAGCTACAGTTAGACCCCATGTCTTTTGATGTCCACGCTCTCACGTCACAATCATTTCTCGACATCATCAAAAATTATCCGAGTTTGACCATTACTGAAATTGGAGACTATCCTGACTATGAGCACAAAATCACTCTAAAACCCGATGCTCGACCACAAACGACAAAACTACGACCGGTACCTTTAGCTCGACGTGCTGCGGTCAAAAATGAAATAAAAAATATGCTTGAACAAGGCATATGGGAACCATGCCCAAAAAGTCAGTGGCAGCACGCTATGGTTACAGTGCCAAAGTCTAACGGTCAAGTCCGGATCACAACGGATTTGACAAAGTTGAACCCTTACGTGATCCCAGACAGATTCCGTCTACCCAATATCAAGGAACTACTTTTAGAACTCCAAGCAGCAAATATCTTTACCAAGCTCGATCTGAGTAAAGCCTATTTTGCTATTCCGCTTGCTCCTGAAAGTAGATCGCTTACGGCTACAGTAACACATGAAGGAGTCAACCAGTACAAAAAACTACCAATGGGCCTCACAGATTCGGCCTCGGTTTTCCAACGATGCGTCTCAGAAACCCTAGCAGGAATACCAGGATGCGTCGCATACATCGACGACATATTGGTCTTCGGTGCGTCTAAAACTGAACATGATAGCAACCTCAAGAAAGTTTTATCAGCTCTCGCCTCGAAAAACTTTCGCTTAAACACATCAAAGTGTATTTACTCGGTCCCTGAAATTGAATTTCTAGGACACATTATCGGCCACAAAAAAATTAGTCCAAACCCTCGTCGTGTGGCAGCAATCAAAGATGCACCACCTCCCGCCGATGTCAAAAGCGTACAACGATTTCTCGGTTTCGTAAACCATTATCAGCCTTTTATTCCGAACTTGGCAACCATAGCTGAGCCTTTGCGACAACTCACTCGTAAAGGCGCCAAGTTCATCTGGAGTGCTCAGTGCCAAACAGCCTTCCGAAATCTAAAAAAGACACTCAGAAAAACTGATTGTAGCAATTTTCGATCCAAATGCTCCGACAATAGTTTCCACGGATGCATCTGAAGTAGGGCTGGGGGCCACTCTCTCCCAAATACAAAGTGGCAAAGAAGTACCCATAGCGTTCGCCTCTTACACTCTAAAACAACATGAACGCCGCTACGCAGCCACAGAACTCGAAGGTCTCGCTTGTGTATGGGCGTGCGAACATTGGGAAAAATTTTTGTTAGGTCGCACATTCACCCTACGCACCGATCATGAACCCCTTAAAGCATTACTCAAGCAAGATGGAACCGGCAGAAAATCATCTAAATTTCACCGATGGAATGACCGTCTTTCAGTGTTTGACTTTAAGGTGGAGTATCGAAAGGGTACGTCAAATATTGCACCTGACGCTCTTTCACGTATGCCTTGTAAAGCAGACACTATAGACGATACCAGTATAGCTTCTATTACTGCGCTCATCACTCCGACTGGAATAACGATAAGTCAGTTGCAAAAAGAAAGCAAAACAGACCCACTGCTAAGTGCAGTGAAGTCTAACCTAACAAAAAAAGTCTGGAAAGACCAACACAAAAAGAACTACAGCCTACGACCTTACTATCTTATCCGCAATGATCTTCGTTGGGTGAACGATCTGCTATTACGTAATGACGATCGCATAGTGTTACCAACTAGCCTGAGAGCCCTCGTGTTGCGTCTAGCTCATAAGGGGCACCCAGGAGCATCACGCATGAAACGCAAACTGCGACAAACGTATTGGTGGCCCGGTATGAACGGCGAAATTGAAACCACTGTGCGTCATTGTGGACCGTGTCAAAGAAGTGACAAGTCATGGCCACCTGAAAAGAAACATGAGACTCACCTGGAAAAACCAGAAAAACCGTGGCAACGGTTAAGCATTGACATTACAGGCCCCTTTGCTATAGCACCTGAAAATGCAAAATATATAGCAGTTTTAATGGATCACTTTTCGAACTTTCCGGAATACCAAACTTTTGGAAATATCAGCAGTAGCAGCATTATAAATTGGTTAGAAAACGTATTTGCTCGCTACGGATATCCAGCTGAGCTACTTACAGACAATGGCCCACAATTTCGTTCCGATGAATTTGAAATTTTCCTCTCATCGAATGGCATCAAGCACTTGAAAACACCAGTCTATAATCCACAAACAAATGGACAAGTGGAGGCATTCAATCGTTATTTGAAATACGGTGCACAAACATTCAGAGGCAAAGGTCACTGGTACCAAGAACTTCGACAACTAATCCAGAGTTATCGTGCCACTCCGCTCCAACACAACGGAAAAAGTCCAGCTCAGTTGATGCACGGATGGGATATGAGACTCCCATTTCAACCAGCACACACAAACTCTGCTGACACCTCAGATAACCCAAGAAAACCGACAAAAAACAGAACAGACCAAAACCGAAGTATTATAATAAACAGAGGACCATATCGCCGCGGAGATCAAGTCCTTGTGAGGAAACCACCAGCGCAAGTTCTCAAAGGACACAGTCCGTGGTCAAAGCCTTTGAAAGTCCTCAAAGTCCTTGGTGACTGGACATATCTGCTATCGGACAACCAAGTCTGGAATTCGAGGAAAATGCGACGTTTTCACTATCACACAGACCAAGATAACAATCAAGACTTAGTTCGACCGATGGCACAACCCACCTATCTACAAGAACAGCGGTATCCTAGGAGGCAACGAAGACCTCCGACTAGATATTCACCTTAACTCTATAAAGGGGGGGCGATGGTGTAACTAGTGATAGCACGGGTATTAGCTGTGATTTGTGCTGTGTAGTTTTACAAGTATAACTGGATACAGTTGGAGTGTGGTCTGACTTTAGAACCTAAGATCACACCAAATTCATACCTATTGCCGGCTTTGCGTTGCACAAAGCAATATGTTCATAAGCAATGAGCAATAGGCTGCGCAGCATTAGTTCAATAAGTTGTTTGTCATAAGTGCAATAAGCTCGCGTTGCACAAAGAGCATACTGCCTATCGAGCTTATTGCAAAACACTTATGAATTGTGGTTGTTTTGCAATAGGCTGAGGTACTACCTATTAACTCAACTGTTTTAAACTTCTACACGTTTTTGGAAAAAACTTTTTGCACTTTTAAGTTGGACATATGTGCTGCTATGCATACCCCAAAAACTTTTGCGATTTGGTTCAAAATTTGTTAAGATTTTCAGAGTTCAAATTGTCCTATCAAAACTGAAAAAGAAGCGTCAAAATATGTAAAAATTTTATGTTTTCAAAAGTAGCTGTTATGCACATCATAGGAAAGCCTATCCATTTTTAAACAACTTTTCGTCAAGAACTGTTGGCTAAAAATGACGCTGAAAAAAGTTATTGGGAAAAGTTTGAAAACTTAACACACACGCACACTCAGACATATGAAACAGCACGCTGAATTATGGCTAGCCTATTGAACTTAGCCTATTGTACCTATGAGAAATCAGCCTATTCCAATAGGCTTTTTGTGCAACGAAAATTCATAGGGCTTGTTGCACAAACGTGTTCATAAGTAAACAAGCAAAAGTTTACTGCAAAAGTAATCCAGTGAGTGATCAGGGTGAACGTTTGACAACATTAGATCTGTTGCGCAGTAAAATCTAACCTCAAACAAAAGTAACTTTTAACAATTTCAATAGTGCATCATTAGAAGAATATGACACTATGCCTGAATCAGGTTACTTGTTACGCGGCCCCCGGGGGCCGCGTATATACTATATTCAGAATCTGTTGGTCCTATGTTAAATCGAGTAGGTCAGTTTTGCAGTGTTAATTAACACTGCGCGGCCAGGTAGGTCAAATCTGCTGTCAATCAGAAGGCACAATTATCAAGTGGGAATCGAACCACAGATGCCCGTGTCAAAGACAAACGTTCTACCAACTAAGCCACACGGTAGGAAGGACCAGATTGTTTTACTATCATATATTTAAAATGGTCTATAGAATGATTGTCTTCTGTTTCTGTATTGTAGTTATAAATCTGTGATGTGAGTTTAAAGTATAAAGAAACTTTTAAAAAATGGCTGCATGCGAAAAATAGTAAAAATTATTTAATATAATTTTGGCACAGTTTTAGCACGTGACATTTTCACGTGTCGACTCTGTTCAATACGTTTACTTCATTTGCATATTATTACGAAGTTGTTGACTTTCCTACAGACGTTTTATGAACTTGAGATGTGTATGAACTTGAGTGGAGAGTCTTAATTTTGCGAAGAGAAGTTTTTGCGTCTAAACTTCTTCAAAAGCGACTAAAGAAAAACCATTCTCTACGGAAGACCACAGCTCATGAAAGGCCACATCAAAGGAAAGGCCACGTCACACGGAAGACCATAACTCACGAAAGACCACGACACACGAAATTTTTTGGCTTTAAAAGGGGTTCATGTTTACCAGTAAGGCTTTGGAGCAACTCAGCAGTAAATGTATGCAGAAATACATGTATGGCATAAATAAATAAAAATAAATGTATCAAAAATGTAAATGTGTGTATGGCTAAATAATAATTTTGTCCACAAATAATGGCCGCGTTTAATATTTCCTTTGGAATATTGACACTCAGAGCTCTCAATGACCACTTCTCACTCAGCAGAAGAGCTTGTTTTAACTAATCTTGTGCAGTGACCAGTTCACGTCGGTAATTGTAATAAACGCAAAGTTTCAAGTCACTCCGGTTCGCCGAGTCCCATACTGCAGTCGATTTTCTGCTACCTATGTAATTTTCTGAGCTCATATTTTTGCTTTCTAGGCGGCGTAGCTTTGGGCAAAATTAGCAGTGTTTTCAACAGAAGGAGTCATTATGTGCAGTTTATTTCGTTAAACCCTGAACCGGAAGACTAATGGAGGCAACGAGTATTGTGCAGAGCATTCACTAAACTAGACCGTGCGCCGAGCCTCCCGATTCAGAGAATAACGCCTAGCTCAATTGTAGCACACAACACTCTTGCTACAACTAAAACTAAAATTTTGTTTTGTTGTTTAGCGCCATGTTTGCTACTCAAAAAATAGAGGTTAGGGGTTATTGGGTTACGACTTCAACCGACCCGACAAAATTATTCGGCCCGTTTTCATTTAAAACTTTTTTCAAATAAACATTCGAAAAAATTGAAAAATCAAGTTTGATGTACATGTAGAATGTAGATGTAGAAACACATAAAAATTAAAACAAAAAAATATGATCGGGGAGTCGAACGAGAGACCTCCCGCACCCCAAGCGAGAATTATACCGCTAGACCACCGAGATACACACAAAGGATGTTGCTCAGTCAGCACTCAGCAGCACTGTTGAAACTGTCTGTTACAAATTGTACATTTTTCAATGTACATATTTTGTGGTCTATTTAGGGGCGCTAAACTATCGGAATTTGCCACTTTTAGGCTCGATTCATACTTCTACACGGACATTCGGACATACGGGCAAACGGACGAACGGACATCCGGACAAAATGAACGGCAGAACGGCCGTTTGATTCAGACTTTCGTCCGTTCAGCCGTATGCCCGTTTGCCCTTCAGCCGTATGTTCGTTCATCCGTACTAAACGACACAATTTCACTTTGTCCGTATGTCCGGCAAAGTTAAATTCAGTTCAACTCTGCCCGAAATTGTAGGGCATACGGACAAACGGACATACGGCTCAAAAGTATGAATCGCACCTTTTTCCGTATGCCCGTACATCCGTGTGTCCGTACGTCCCAGTGTCCATTTGCCCTAAAAAGTATGAATTGAAAAAACGGACGAAACGCGCTTTGTCCGTGTGCCCTATGTCCGTTTGTCCGTATGCCCTACTGAAGTATGAATCGACCCATAACGTACGAAACTACACAGATTTCAGTGTTCAGGCCTTCCAGTGTTATTTAACACTGGAAATTCGACCCTACCCCGAATTAAAAGGTAAGTAAGTCTCTCTATTTGAAGATTCTGCAAATTCTATACAAACCAAGTATAAAGTACCTGTTGCGCGGTGGCGCAACAGGAATAAGTGCAATAGGTTCATACCTATTGCCAGCTTTGCGTTGCACAAAGCAATATGTTCATAAACAATAAGCAATAGGTTGTGCACCATTAATTCAATAAGGGGGCTTAGGCTTGGGCTTTGGCTCAGGCTTAGGCTCAGGCCTAGCCAATAAAAGCGAAGAATGGAAAGTCCTGTTGGGTAATTGCCTGTTTGACTAATAGGATCGAGGTAGTGTTTGTGATCGGCCGTGAAATGAAAGCCGCCGGCCGGCCGGCCGAAGCGGCTGAATTTTTGGACAAAACCAATTGATCCAAATCCAGAGTGTCATTTTGGCATAACCTTGCCTGCCGGATTGTTATGCCGCCCTAATTTTGTCAGTCGGTTGAATCTGGCTGGCCGGCCGGCCGACGGCCCCACAACGCACAAACCCAACAACCGAGGGGGAGTGGTGGGCGCCTGCTTAATCTTCTTACCCTTCTAGATTTTCATTTATAGGGGACATACATGAGTGAGATTTTCAGTCAACAAGCTCTTCTGCTGAGTGAGGAGTTGTTAAAATGTGAGGTTTGAGTGTCAATATTCCACAGGAAATATTAAACGCGGCCATTATTTATGGATAAAAGATTTTTAAATCTCGATTCATGTACACATTTATTGCTGATTTGCTCCAAAGTCTTACTGGTGAACGTGAACACCTTTTGCACTCAACAAACACGTCTGTGGAGTGAAAAATTTCTATTTTACGACGTCGGGGTGTCAATATTGAGCACCTGCCGTAACTTTTCAACAATAGAAAGTTTAATATCACCGTCGTTACAGATCATCTCCTGATTTGCTAAAAAAATTATCGTAGTTAATACTGTATTTTACAAATTAATTTTAATATAACTCCAATTCACGCAGAGTAAAATAAGATTTGAAAAAAATAAAAAAGGTTTCTCGATCGTGAATCGAACCCGAGACCTAACGCACCGTGAGCGCGAATCAATCCGCTAGACCACCCAGCCACGTGTTTAAATCGGGAAGAATTGGTAATTATGGACATGCTCTATTTTATGGTACTATTATTACCAGTCAGTATATCATACCGGACTGGCAGCATGTAAATTGCATGAACAATGTTTCATCGAAATTTGCAATCAATAAAAAAATGTTAAAGTCGATTGTTACAGAATAATAATAATAATGCGCAAGTGTCACGTAAGTAGTTCTTAGCTTCCGCAATTACAATATTTTTGGAGTCAACCAGTTCAAGCCCGGTTGGCTCAGATGGTAAAGCGTCTTGTCTTTACTGAGTATCTGATTTCAAATCAGAAGGTTGGTGGTTCGAATCACCCCGGGCAAACTGTTTTGATTTCGGAAGTTTGATCTTCTGAAACTGCAATTGTTCAGGCATAGTGAAACCGACCTACCTACCCCGACAGTGTAATTTAACGTAGGAAAATCGACCTACCCGAAATTACATAGAAATCTGAGAATCTGAATATAGTATATACGCGGCCGCGTAAAAATAATGCTTCATCACCATTGTAGCCAACATAATACTCACGTTTTCGACGTTTTTTTACATTTAAAGTAGTGTCGTGCGTCTTCTGTTCTATATATGATATATGCTTGTCTTTAACTATTGTTTTAAATACCTGATATCAATACATGATCCCTAATCGTTTTCTGTGTTACATATCCGATCCCTACCTAGTCAACTTTGAACCGCAACAAACTAAAGTCTGATCGAAAATTGCTGAACTCTAATTAATACAAACAGATGGCGTGATTTTTGTGACTTGCTCGCTGTATTCTTGACGCTTGGCATTCCATCTTTTCGTAATGAAACTGCGTGTTGCTTTTTGTCTCAGGGTTCAGCATTTTTTGGTCAGACTATAATTTACACCCAACACAAGCGTCATAACAAATCTTTACTGCTAAATTCCGACGTCACAATTACATGACACACATGCTTGACTGTGAGTAGTTACGTCAAATATACAACAAAACACAAGATGTTAAAACACTTATAAAACTTAACAGCTTAAAACGAGACAGCACGAAAAACAACAGTTGGTGGTCTGATCCTGGGGGGGGGCCTGCTGATCTGAACAGATCTTGCTGCATTTTAGTAGTATCAGGTTCCGTAGAATTTTAAAATAAAGAGTCAGTTTTGTCTTTTCATCTTTATGTATGCCACTCAGGCGTACTGTATATGACAATCTTATTGCCGTGTACATTTTCAAATATAAAAACTCACCACAGAAAAAAATGACACTAAAATCAAGCGTACGTAATAGTGTCTCACTCTAATAGAAGACAGACTCTCCTACGGCTGCCTGTGATATAGTGCAGGAGATTGCGCTCGTCAGATCATTTACAATTGTTTTTTAAGATAGACTTGTAATTTGGTGCAACCACCCCAGCCCGAAAAGTGTCTCACTCTTCTTCTATAACAGTAAGACACTATCTACTTACTAATATTGCTGAAACAGATAAAAACAGCTGCATATGGTGAATAAAACGTCGGTTAAAAACTAAACAACACTACCAAACACAAATTCGAAAAGTATGAGTACGTGGATTTGTTTGAATTCTCACGGTGTTTCTGAATTTTGAATGATCACATTTTTGCGAATCCAATTAGTCACACAGAAATTTAGATTTTTTGATATTTCTATCCAAAGTTGGAAAATGTCATCATTTTTAAAATTATAATTTCGTGAAGCTAGAAATTAAACCGTAAAAAACTATATTTGCACATTCACATAAATTCACGAGGGCTTGAACTGAATTGTACATAAAAAAATACCAAACGAAGCAAAAATACTGTATACAGTAAACAATAAGTCACTAGCATGCCAGCATACACAAACAAGGCGAGTCACAAATAATATTCACACTGAGGGTCGATTCATACATACAGCCGTTCATTCGTTCAGTCGACGAAAAATTTAGTGTTGTGGTATTTTTCCGTGCTGAGCAGACATACGACTGTTAGTATCAACGGACCCTAAAAGATTTATAAACACCGTCATAATCGAACTGTCTGAATGTCGCAAATGTTCCAGTTTAAAGAGAAAAAAATCTAATGTCTACCTTTATTTTTTTCTCATGAAATGTTACAAAAACAGATAATTTCAAATTTACAGAAAATACATAGTCTCTGTGAAATTTATTGGATGATAATCGATACCTCATTCGTAAAAAATATGCTTCAAAATGATATTGACAAAATATATCTAAAATATCTAAAGCTAAAAAAAGAAAAGTCACCGATGCACAAAAATGTTAAAGTTAGCAGGTCCAGTTTTGCACAAAGTCATACCCAGCGACACTGTTTTTGTGTCAGATTTTGCAAACGAAAATTGAGTAGTGAGTGCGATTTCACTGCCGAGGCGGCCTAAATCCTCGAGTGAACGAGTTTTGCGGGTTCCGCGGTCTCGTAGCAAGATTGGGTGGTAATCGGGCAAAGGGCATCCGACCGGGGGGAGCCATGCGGGGCGTGGGCTGTCTGTGGCGGTTAGGTCTGGCCATAAGTCCTCCGCGGGGGGCCGCATGCGTTAAGGGGATTTGGGGCGACAGTTCAGGTCTTATGGGCGGTCGCTGAGACAAAGCTAACACCGGGGGAGGTTTGACAGCCCCAGCGGCTCGGCTGACCGGATTTTCGCTGGGTAGTGGCTGATTTCGCCCATTTGAAGCGGGTGACTGAGGTCTGGGGGGTCTTGGGCTGGACCATCTTGGTTTATTAAAGCCCCCTGAGATTTGTTGTTGAAAAGCTATTCGCCCTGAATTGCCACCACGGAAAATATCCACTACCGGAAAATCTTCATATTTCGGCGGCGCAATGGAGGTAAAGCTTGAAACTCCTGTTGGTGGAGGTAAGCCACCAGTTGGAGGGGAATTAGTCCAAACTGGAGTCAAATTAGAAGTCACTGGAGGCTTTGCTTGAGCCCCAAGCGGCCTCGGGGCAATATTCGGAGCCCCAATTTGACCTGAGGAGATAGCTGGAGCTCCACCAAGTGTAGGGGGTCGGTTTTGTGCAGCTACTAGACTCTGCAGTTGATTCATCATAGTAGCGCACATTTGAACAATTGTCCCGGTATCAGCGGATGCAGGTGAGTCCCCAGAAACGGCGGGGGGCATTGCTTGAGGAAGGCCAGAAATATGGGGGGCAGATGTTTGTGAAACAATCGGAGGGGTATTGGGGGTATTTGTGAGTCCTAAAGCTGCAGGGGGCGGCTGACTGAAATCCGTGCTCATCAGCGGGGGTCTGGGTGAATTTGTAAACAGGGTCCCCACAGAACTAGCCAACAGTTGCGGAGGTTTTTCTACCAACCGATTCAGGTCTGCCCTAGAAATATATCCCACACCCGGCACTGTGGATTCAGACTCGGCAAGTTTTCGCGTTCCCATGGCAACGGTGCAGGAAACTAAAGCTGGACTTTCTGTGGGTTTCCAATAGCCGACACTACTAATCTCAGACTCAAGTGCTTCTAGTGGCGAATCAAGATGATTAGCAATCGAAGACGGTGGTACGGAAGGAATTGGCAATAACCCTTTGGACTGATTCTGTGGTAGCGAATGACCCAAATTACATGCAGCTGATAAAATGGGACCAGTGGGATTCCCAGGTGGTTGGTTTAGAAACACATTTGGCTGCAACGCAGGAGGAGCCATATTTCCAGGCGGAGGGATGCACATTTGAGTTAAAACAAATCCCTGAGGCTGATCCGGTGTCTGGGGTAGCCTGGGAGGTATCCCACCAGTGGGACCACACCCTCCATTAAACGCTGTCGGTAGCGGTGGGTCGGCGACGGTCGTACGGGGTTGTTGAAAATTACTAGACAAAAACGGTGGCAAATTTTGGGTCCCTGCCATTATGGGTGCTCCTGCTTGGGGAGCAATTATGGGAGCCCCCGTTTGTGGGGGAATTATGGGAGCCCCGTTTTGTGCAGGAATTATGGGAACCCCAGTATGGGGAGCAACAACGGTTGCCGCAGGCAGGAGTGGTGGGATGCTTTCCTTCCCAGAAGATGGCTCCGATTTTCCCACGGGTTCTGAGGGGGGAGCAGGCGGTGGGGCGGTAAGAGCACAGACTAAATCCTCTGCAACCGTTGAGGAGCTAATCACGCTGGCTGTTCCGGCGGTAGAACTAGAAGGCGCAACAGGAGTAGGCGCGGTCTCAGTTTTTCGACGTTTCGGCTCGGGAGAGCGTGACTTTGTCGACTTCGTCTTGGAGCTACTTCTGGAACTAGAAGTACTTGAGTCGGAGAAACTTCTGGACCGATTTCTTGACCGTCTAGTCGGACTTCTTGAATCGCTACTGCTGGTTTCAACATTCATCGCTTCCGTAGTAGTATTGTCGTTATCAGCAGCAAACGTAGCCGCTGCAGGCTTCACGGTACCTGCCTTTGTCGTTGCCTTAGCCTCCGCTGATTTAGTCTTATTCTGTTCCGATTTCGTTTGCTTAGATGACTGAATTTTCTCAGACGTCTGAATTCTGTCAGCAGAAATTTTCTTGTCCACAGTAGCATCAGTTGTTTGTAGCGGAGGCTCCGTCGTTTTTTTGGTCAAATTTGCCGATCCAGTAACGGCCTGAGCTAAACCACCCAAAAGTGCCGTTAGAGAGACCATGAGGACGGAAGAATCAACACCTTGCAAATTTTGCAGTACTTCTGGCTTCACCAGAGCTGAAAGTTGATTCAGATCGGCCAGTTTTCCGCTAGACAGGGCTTTCAGTGCCTCATTGACAGCTTGTATGCTATTGGTTGATTGCGATTGGTCGTTGCTAGGGGCAACCGAGCAGCCTGATGCATCTTTCTGTTTCTCACTCACACCACTGTTGCTCTGCGATGCACTGAGAGAGGGTGAAATCGGAGGGACTTCTTTGACCCCTGGCTTGACCTTGTGGTGACCTTTGACCTTCCTTGGGTCAGCTCTTAGTTGACCTGACGACTGGGCGGCGCTCCCAGACGGGGCTCGTGATTTTCCTTTCTCCAGGGGACCTTCCAGAGGCGAGATTATTCTGGGACTGCTTTCGTCGCTTTGGATGACAAATCTGAAACAAATAAAAAACAGTAACTTACTGCTGGAAAAAAGTTGATCGCAACAACAAACTTACTAAAACTTTTATCCCCATCGAATATGTACGTCCGTATTTTATATATAAACTATAAAATATATAAAATCATTCGTAACATTTTGGCATCACATTTATTAGCTTAAAGATTCCAGTGGTGTAAAATGCTTACGTTTAGGCTTAGGTAAAACGCTTAGTGTGGATTCCCCAAAGGTGGTTTTGCTAAAGCATGGGTCTACGTAACCTTTCCATGGATGACTAGAAAAGCAACTTTTAAATTGCGCCAATTTTTACAAACGAAGAATAACTTAATTTCTAAATCACGCGATTATGGTGAAAGAATAAACGCCAAAAGTCGCCAGTTCTGCCATGTTTCGAATTTCAAACTACCCCATGCAAGCGCCTCGGAGAAATTGCCACCCATTAAAACACTGCTTACTTAGGCGAGGGCGCGGAGGAGGAAGGCGGCGTTCCAGTGGGGGTCCGTGGCCCCCCCAAATCCAGGGGCAGTGACGGATGTTGCCCGGCCGAGACGGCTTCGGCCACCCGGCCCCCGGAGCGGATTTTTTCCTCCAAAATGGACTCCATCAGGCCGGGGACCTCAGTCTCCTTGGCGTCAGCGGGCACGTGCAGTTTGCTGGGCGATGGCTTGGCGGTAACCGACGCCGGGGCGGATCGCATACGGGCAGTGTGAAGGGCCAAGGTCTCTTGAGTCAATGCTGAAAGACAGAAGACAGAGACTATTGTCCAGATTCACAGAAGGCGTTTAGCATACATGGGCGTGGTTTCACCCCCCCCCCCCCAAGAATGTTCTGAAGGTAGCTCACGACGTCAAAATGGTGGCTCACGAAGCAAAATTGGTAGCTCACAAAGCAAAAATGAGCGGAAAAGTTCTCCGCAGCTCACCCCCCCCCGGTGGCTCATCCCCCCCCTCGGTGGCTCAACCCCACCCCCAAAATTCGCTAGCTGCCCACGTATTGTGTTTAGCTTAAGGGGGTAGTGTCGCGAAAGCAGTTTTGCTCATAGGCTGTGAAAATAGAACTTTTTGTTTTGAAGTAGTACATGCAATGAGAAGCTAGTCCAACGCTGTATGGTATCAAATAATTACTGCCAGACATCACACTATCAATATTGACAAATATCTTGGACCAATCGTCATTAGTAAGCCAGACATCACACAATAGGGACATAAAAGTTCGAAAAATCAAGCCAGATATCAGATTGGCCAGCTTGTGAAGTACACATCATGTGTGGACGCACAATTTTTTGCGACAAATAAGAAAAAAGAAAATTGAAGGTTCGTTTTTCTTCTGATTTGAAAATAAGCGTCTAGATTTTCCACAATTTATCATTATTGCTGTTACTATTTTACAGTTTAAGTACACCTTCACAGTTCAAACTAGTATTACTCCACAGCCGCTACAGTAATCTGCACTAAATTTTGTGTGCATAAACTACAACATATGTGCTATTAGTCTGTGTAAAAAAACTAAACAGAAAAATTGATAAATGTGACTAAAAAATGGAATGTGAATAGGTTTTTTTTCGTCATTTTTCCGACTTTGAGGCATTATTGCAAACTATATGCTGCACCAATTTTGCTGAAACTTGGCAAAATAATTTGCCTTTTGGTAGATTTTTAAAATATAGAAAAAACAATTTCTAACATTTTACTGAACAAATTTTACAGTCGCGCAAAATCGACTGCTTTCGCGACACTACCCCCTTAAACTAAAAGTAATTTGTAAATCACGGCCTATAAGTAGAATAAAAGTATACGCACATATTACTAGTATTGGTAATTAGTATTTTTCGCTTACGTACGGCTTAAAGCAGTTTCAATTCCTTAAGTTTAAATCAGCATAAAAATACACTTCACCAATTTGCTAATCAAAACAAGTCACAGACACAGTAATAATTATTCTCTTACATTTACTGAAAGTCATTCGAACGAGGTCTCGCTCTTGGCGCTTAGGCAAACCCGCAGACCCAGACGAACGAATAGGCAAGGGCTCGACTTTCATACCACTCCAGCTATAAAGAAAATATTACAAAACTAAGGGCCTTTTCATCAATTAATATTAACTGAAGTAGACTATCTTTATAACTCATACTCAATACAGGATTAATTATAAAATTTTTGCAAGCAATTGCGGGTGATACGGTTTAATCGTTGACGGTTTAATCGTTCCATAAATTTTCGTCAATTTTATGTTGAGTTACTCAAGTTTATTTCGTTAATCTAATCCAGTTAATATAATTTATCAAAAGGCACTAGGACAAAGTATTTTCTATCTGCTTTAATAAAAGTTAGTATTTAAAGCGGGAATTTGACAAAACTGCACACCTTTCCTACGAATTTACATGCTTAAACATTCGGATTGTTGTTTGAAATTATAGTCGAGGAACGGCGTCATGGATAAGTATATCGAACAAAACAGATAACTACAAATTGACTTGACACAAACTGAACCAGGGTCTTCTTACGAAAGCAATCATCACTTATATTTCTTCATAAACCCTATTTTTACACTTACGCCCAGTTCATACTTGTCCTTGTTCCTGTTCCTATCGTTTTGTCCCTAAGCGATTTCAAAAAAACTGCACAGCCAAATATGCTAAAGTTTTGCATGACGATAGTTGAGGCCACTTCCAGACGTACACAAGTATAGCTCAAACACAGTTGTCAATTTTCACAGCAGCTGACCGAAATTCGTCCTTGTCCCTGTCCCTGTGTCCTTAAAGACAAGTTAGTATGAATTGGGCTTACGGGTACACTCCTCCAATGTAATCTGTAATGAGCTCTCGCTAACCGCAGCAGCCCTTTCCCACAGTTGGGAATACCAAATTTTATTATTTTCAACCGGTTCAGTGAAATCAAACGCCATTAAAAGCCTTCCATCAGCAAACCTACGCCAGCTGTTTCTCCTGAGATTTGATTGAGCGGCCGAGCGGACTGGGCCCTGCAACGCCTCCGGCTGAGTCCACGGGCACACTGGCTCCACCCCCGCCGGCCTCGCCTCCCCGTTTGTTGCGCGGAATACGAAAGCCCTCCAGTTTTTCCGTTTTACCCGCTGAAAAAACAATTTACATGTTGCCACTGTTTACTTAAAAAAGCACAATTATGATTTCGTTTAGAAAAATGTGCTGGTTATGTTAACATTTTACAATTTAATGTAATGGCTTATACAGATTAGGGTAATAATGTGTTTACTAATATTAACTGGATTAGAAAGCGGATTAATAGGATTAAAAAAGCCTGTTTCACACTATAGGGAAAACACGTGGCGTGCCACATGGGGCACCATGTCACAGTGTAAAATGTAATGATTTTGACCGTTTACGCACCTAAAAATTTAAATTCCCGTGCGTTATGCCCCATCATGTGAACATGTTTCCCCAGGGTAAACCCCGGGGGACAATACGGCGGCTTCTCCACGACGCCATATGACGTCCTATGGGATGTCAGACTGTCAGAGTCACACGGTGCCACACACCCCTTTCACATGGTTTATGTGAAAGGAGGTTTTATATGTAATATAAAAATAAACGAAACTCCTTATTTTTGCTTCGAAAACATAAAATCACTATACCTGTATTTGTTATAAAACCAGTCAGAAGAATGTTTCACAATCAATATATTTGTCACACATTTTATGTCGCCGAACTTGTTATTTTTGTTATAAAATGAGAATTAGGGCCTATGAGACTTGGGGGGCGGTGGTGTAGTGGTTAGCATGCTTGACTTCGAAGCAGGCGGCCTGGGTTCGATTCCCGGCGCCCCCATTTCTTTCATTCTTTCTAAATTGGGGCTTCCTCTTTCTATTCAACATTTTAACGCGGCCCCGTCAGGGGCCGCGTATTATACTATATTCAGAATCTCAGCTTTCTACGTTAATTCGGGCAGGTCAGATTTCTCGTGTTATTCGGGTAGGTCAAATTTCTAGTGTTATTTAACACTAGAAGTGCAGGTACCTCGGTAGTCGGTGATCTGAACGCATCGCACAAACACCAACACAACTGAACTTTTTGCGGCTAGAACTTCCGTAAATTGCAAAATATGCAGCTCCGGGGCAGAATCGAACTGCCAACAGTCTGATATGCAATCAGATGCACTGTAGATTCGCAACGCACTACCAACTGAGCCAACCGGGTTGGCAGAAGTGGTTACTACATTTTGACTTTAATCGAACCAACAAAATCACTGTGCTTACGATAAGTGAACAATGTCGTGCCAGCGTGCAAAAGTGGTTTTGCTTTTAAAATTGCATACTTATTGGACTGAGTTGATGTTGTTGAATTTGTGTCAACACTATTGATTATCAAACGAATACGAACAGTTTTTGTGTAAAATAGTAGTTCATAATTTACACTCCGCTTGACGAAGAACTTACATCAATTTAACTTAACAAGACACTTCCAATGGTCTCATAGTGTAATGGTTAGCACTCTGGATTTATTTATAATCCAGTCGTCCCAGTTCAAAGCTCGGTGAGACTTATTTTTTAAAAGTACTATAATTTTTGACTAAAGTCTTACTTCCAAAAGCGTGTTAAGCTTTCGTAATTTTAGCTCTTTCAAAGGATTTGGATTGGGTTTGGTTTGGAGCTACTCAGCAGATGTGTTCAGAAAATGTTGTTTGACATCATTTGATCCACTAGATTTGGCCGTTCGTTCGATCGTTTAATGTTTCCTTTGGAATATTGACACTCAGGCCTCACAATGTAACCACTTCTCACTCAGCAGAAGAGCTTGTTGTATTTGTTAATGTTATATTAAATATTTGTATGGCTCACGAGGATGTGCAGCCCACTGAAAGTGATAAACTAAAAACGTCTACATATGTTTATAGGGTCTACTAAAATTTTAGGTTTACGAAACAAAAATATTGTGGGGGGGGGGAGCTCTTCAACCAAATTTTAGGCACCCTGCCTGGACCCCCTCCATCCAACAAAAATACCACGATTTTTGTTACCTATATTTTTAAAAAGTTTGCCATTTTTATCAATTTTTGTAAATATTCGGCGGGATGACTTCGATTTTATGAAATGTTTGAAACGCACTTTTTTGTAACTTTAACGCAAAAAAGACACATCATAATAACACATAATATCGTCTGCAAATAGCCTAATACTAATTTTGGCCGAAAGAAACTAAATTAAAAATTTGGGCTCACAACACCAAAAATTATGCGGCCTACCAGTGTTTGGAAGTCTGGGAAAAGACTTTCCAAGGGAGCACTAAGCAAATAATTTTCATGAAAGCAGTTACATCTTTTGATCGTTTACGTGCCCAAAAACCCAAATTGTGAACATGAGTCCCCGAGGGAAGCCCCGGCTTCTCCACGACGCCATAATTATGGCGCCCCATGAAGTGTCACAGTCACACGGCGCCGCACGCCTTTTCATACGGCCTATGTGATAGGAGATTTTCTAATATAACACGAAACATAAACGAAACTCATTGTTTTTGCTTCGAAAACATAAAATCGATATATCTCTGTGTGTTATAAAACCAGTCAGGATAATGTTTCACAATATCAATAACTAACAGACTACACATTTTATATTGTGTTACTTGTTTTGTTGTACTTGTTATAATTAAATATTTGTACGGCTCACGAGGATGTGCAGCCCACTAAAGTGATAAACTAAAAAAGTCTACATAAGTTTATATAAATGTTCTCCTTTCCTTTGCTCTTGGCGGGGACCTCTTTTGGGACCAAAATATTGAGTGCGGGTCATAACCCTATATATACTCTGCCTCAAAGTCAAAAACAGCAATTTTTTCGAAATGTTGCAAAATGTATGGTATTTTTGGTTGTTGTACGACATTTACCCATAGACTTTAAAGTTAGGTTGGCCCTGCCAATTTCGTCCCCATTTAATGCTTGAATTATAGAAGTATAACACTTTCGTATCAAAGCACATTGAATTAGAGTCGACTGACATTGTATACAGGGTCTACCTTAATTTTTATGGCTAGGCCATTTCTGAAACTTCCTGAATCGACCAAATTTGGTTTAAAAAAATGTCTCCATATTTTTTTCTGGAGCAATCGCCTACAGTACAGACCACTGCTAAGTCGTGTCTTAACATTTCTTGTCGTTGTTTATAATGAAAGCACATGTGCATATGGGCACATTGTGCTCTGTTGTTTATTGCACTATATAGGCATCTCTTTGCTTAAGCACACATATCGTTGAGGAAAAGTACATATGGGCATGGGGTAAGACCCACACCCAACTTTTGGTCCTAAAAGAGGGATGGTTGGTCCTGCCAAGGGCAAAGGAAAGGAGAATTTCGGTATATAAACATCTAGAAGTTTTTAGTTTACCACTCTTAGTTGGCTGCACAACCTCGTGAGCCGTACAAATATTTAATTAAGGCAGATTAAAGCACAAAGTAAATGACATAACAAGTATTGCTACATAAAATGTGAATTTATGCATTTCTTGTGAAACATTCACCTTGCTAGTTTTATAGACACACAGAGAGGTATAGCGTATTTTACGTTTTCGAAGCAAAAATACGGAGTTTCGTTCTCTTTTTATATTAAAAAATATCCTATTCTCATGGGCATACGTGAGGGGGGGAGGTGCAGACCAACTTTTGCGCCCGTTTTTGCTGCGTGAGCCACCAATTTCACTTCGTGAGCCACCGATTTTTGCTTCGTGAGCTACCTTCAGAACATCCTGGGGGGGGAACCCTCCCAAATCCTCCCCACTACAGTTCGCAATCGGGTCGGGTTGGTGCGGGTCGGGTCGGGTCGGGTCGGGTCGGGTTGAGATTTTCCAACCCGCGGGTTGTGCGGGTCAGTTCGGGTCGAAAATTTTGGTATAAATCCTTAAGTTTTACATTACATTTTTCTGCTTTGATGACAATTTCAACCTAATGTACCCGCTGCAGAGTGATGTAACAGCTTTTCCGAGCTCTTACTTCTTTTTAGCCAAAATTAGCTACTTTAGTCCATCCATACATGTACATGGGGTCTCGGTTTGGGGGGCTTATCCCGGATTTTTTGAAATTTTAGGGGGCTTGTCCCGACGTTTTGGGGGCTTGAACTGACAAAAACGCTATTATTTCCAATTTTTGCCTAAAAATAGGAAATTATTTGCAAACGGACACTTATTAGCGATTTTTTTCGCTAATTGCTCATTTCTGAAGCAGTTTACAGCTATCTGAGGCAATTTTGTCGGATACTTTTTCAACAACAAGGAGGGGGGCTTGCCCCGAGTGTCAAAACCTAGGGGGAGCTTGTCCCGGAATCTCAAATCTGGGGAGGTTTCCCCCCAGACCCCTCCATGTACATATGTGCTGTAGCTTATCAAAACATTATGAAATATATAAAAAACTGGAAAAAGTGACAAGAAAATGCCAAGTGTTTGTATAGCAGCTTCAGTAGAAGTCGGGTCGGGTCGGGTCGGGTTATGAAATCACGACCCGTTGCGAACTCTACTCCCCACGCCCATGTATGCTCATGGGGCGTCCTGTGGCACCGTGTGCCACCCCAACATTTCCATACACTCTCTTATCAAAGCACACTGAATTTGAGTCGAGTAAAATGTTATACAGGGTCCCCCTATATAAAATTTTTGTGGATCGGCCGTAAAAAAATTCAGCAATTGCTTCAGAAATTTACTCAATTAACCAAACTTGGCTAAAAAATAAAAAACCACCCACAAGTTTTTTACCGGGGCTGTTGCCCACGGACCATTGTTAGGTTGTGACTTAATATATATTTCTAGTTAAGCCTGGTTCATAATCGTCCCTAAGCGTTGTCCCTGTCCTTAAGCGCTGTCCTTGTCCCTGTCCCTAGATATATGGGTACATATTGCGCACACTATTTGCTTAATACACTGTTTAACGCACACATTTTATGGAGACGAAGTATAGAATAAACCGCAATCCCAAATTTTATTCCCAAAAATAGCGGTACGGCATGCCCAACCAGGGGCAAAGGCAGACGAGTGGATTTCGGTATATACATAAACACAGTACTTTTTAGTTTACCACTCTCTGGCTGCACAACCTCGTGAGCCGTACAAATTTTTTTTATAACAAGGAAAACAAGTACTACGATATAAGCATGTATATTAGATATAAATATTGTGAAACATTCAACTGACTGGTTTCATAACACAGAGTTACAATTTAGAGCAATTTTAGGTTTATGAAACAAAAATATTGTGGGCGGAAGCTCTTCAACCAAATTTTAGGCACCCTGCCTGGACCCCTCCATCCACCAAAACTACCACGATTTTTGTTATAAAAATCTGCCATTTTTATCAATTTCTGTAAACTTTCGGCGGGATGACTTCGATTTTTTGAAATGTTTAAAACGCACTTTTTCGTAACTTTAACGCAAAAAAGACACATCATAATAATACATATGTAATATCGTCTGAAAACAGCCTAATACTAATTTTGGCCGAATGAAACTAAATTAAAAATTTGGGCTCACAACACCAAAAATTATGCGGCCTACCAATGTTTGGAAGTCTGGACAAAGACTTTCCAAGGGAGCACTAAGCAAAAAAATTTCATGAAAGCAGTTACATCTTTTGACCGTTTACGTGCCCAAAAACTCAAATTCCCGTGCGTTCATGCGCCATCGCCAGAGTGAACATGAGTCCCCGGCGGAAGGTCATAATTATGGCGCCCCATGAACCGTCACAGAGTCACACGGCGCCGCACATCTTTTCATACGGCCTGGAGATTTTCTAATATAATCCGAAAAGTAAACGAAACTCCTTACTTTTGCTTGGAAAACATAAAACCGATATACCTCTATCCTCTATGTGTTATAAAACCAGTCAGGGTAATGTTTCACAATAACTATATCGAATACACATTTTATGTCCACATGTCGTAATATATACTTGTATTGGTTATAATTAAATATTTGCACGGCTCACGAGGATGTGCATCCCACTGAGAGTGATAAACTAAAAACTTCAATATATGTTAATATACCGAAATTCTCTGTTTGCAGGACCAACCGTCCTTCTTTCGGGACCAAAAATCAGCTGTCAGTCACAGTCTCCCCCGTATACTTCGCCTTCGCCTCTACTATGTATATTAGTGCTTTAAACAAATAGACATTATAGTCAATAAATAATACAAAGTGCACAACGTCCCCCTATGTATGCATGCACACACACATGCTTTCAGTTTTCTTTAGAGATAATAACATAACAAGAATATTAAGCCACAACATAGCAGTGGTCTGTAGGCGGCACCTCCAGAAAGAAACTTGGAAGAATATTTTATTTTTAAGGCACATTTGGTCAATTAAGGGTGTTTCTAAATTTTTTCCGGCCGAGCCACAAAAATAATAGGGGTCAGGGGAGACCCTTGGGTAAAATACCACGACTCAAAATTCAATGTGCTTTGATAAAAAAATGTAAGCAAACATTTAATGGGACCCAAATTTTGGGGACCCTGGATCTCCCTTCATCGACCAAAAATAGCACGAATTTTGCTATATTTTCAAAAAAAATTGCTACTTTCATCAATTTTTGCTCCGATTTTCGGGGCCCTCCCTCTCGGCGTCTGGCTTTATGACCCGACCGGATGTTTCCTGTCGCATTTGTGTTCGTAAAACTGTTACATAAAATTATGTGACGGACTGATCATTGTGCATGTATCACCACAATATCTAAAGTACGACACGCGCGGTACAGTCCTAAAATGTTTTTGCTGAAATACACTGCGCATTTATTCTCTTATTAGTTGTTTGGAAATCAAAGCTTGCGACTGATTCACACGAATAGCATGCAGAAAGCGCAAATGTTACATGGAACTGAATACTAATGCGAACACTATCTTCGCGGTTTTTCCGGCGTTTTCCCCTCATCTAGAACATTTTAATTAATCTCAGTTGGCTGCACAACCTCGTGAGCCGTACAAAAATTTTATAACAAATATAACAAGTACTACGACAAGAATATCAATATTACGTATATTTCTTGTGAAACATCCAAATGACTGGTTTCACAACACACAGAGTTATAGCGATTTTATGTTCATGAAACAAAAAAGAGTTTAGCTTTATTTTTTTTATTAAAAAAGACTACTTTTCACCAGAACACCCTTGTCCGTATATTGAACTCGTGAGATCCGATCAAGGTCACACTAGTGCTAGTCTATTGGTTCCAAAATTTGACAAATTATGAAAATTGATTCAGCAAACTCAAAATTTCGAGCTGCAGGATTTGGAACAACAAAAGCCTCTTTATTTCATGGTTGGCTGCACAAACTCGTGGAGCCGTAAAAACATTTATACATATTATGCATACAACAAGTTAATTGCCAACGGGCCGGGCCGGGCCACGGGCCTAACTTCGCGAAAAAATAAGCTAGTTAAACAGGATTCCAACTTAGCTAAAAATAAGCTAAGCTAATATAATAAAAACAATAAGCTAATAATACCTTCGACCTAGGTTATTGAACCACCATTCTTCACATACATGTAACAGCACTAAAATTTTGAGTACCCCTCCTTCCTCTCGTGGGAAAACCCTCCCCTGCGTCCACTCATTTTTGACCCCCCCTCCCTCCCAAAAATGACTCAATTTTTATCTTTTTTGAACAAAAAACACATATTTTGACAATTTTTGGCAAAAATTCTAGTAAAAAAATCGCTTAAGGGGGTAGTGTTGCGAAAGCAGTTTTGCTCATAGGTTGCAAAAAGAGATCTTTTTGCTTTGAACTTGTACGTTCACTGAGAAACTAGTCCAATGCTATAATGTGTTAAATAAGTACTGCCAGACAGTAGACTACCAATATCTACCAATATCTTAAACCAATCACCGATTGTAAGCCAGACATCACACAATAAGGACATGAAAATTCAAAAAATTCAGCCAGATATCAGATTGGCCAGCTTGTGAAGCACAGATAACGTGTCGACGCACGGTTTTTTGCCACAAATAAGAAAAAAGAAAAATGAAGGTTCGTTTTTCTTTTGATTTAAAATAAGCGTCTAAATTTTTCACAATTTATCATTATTGCTGTGTGTACTTCACTGCTTACGCACAGTTTCACAGTTCAAATAGGTATTACTCCGCAACCACTCAAGCAATTTGCACTAAATTTTGTGTGCATCAACTACAACATATGTCCTTTTCGTCTATGTAAACAAACTAAACAAATAAGTTGATAATTGTGACGAAAAAATCGAATGTGAATAGGTTTTTAAAACGTCGATTTTCCGACTTTGCGACCTCACTGCAAACAGTATACTGCATCAATTTTGATGAAACTTGGCGAAAATACATGCCTCAACATATATTTTCAAAATATATAAAGAACGATGTCGTATCTTTTTCTAAAAATGTTTTATAGTTACGCAAAATCGACTGCTTTCGCGACACTACCCCTTAAATTTGACGAAAAAAGCTGATTTTTTTCAAATTTTGGCCAAAATTTTACTCCCACCGGGACCCTCCCCCCTCTTTTCCCCCTGGCGGGACCCCCCCTTTTCCCCCGGGACCGAATTTGGGGTGGGGGTCTTCCCCCCGTCCCCTCCCCTCCCCCCCAACTACATGCATATATATATATATATATATATATCTCAAAAGTTTCTCAATCAATTTCGCTGAAAGTTTGCCAAAATATCCCTAGAGCTATTTACAAACCTTTTTTAATGTTTTTGCAAGCAGACTATGACTAAATAATGAGTTATTAAGCTTTTATCCCTATCTTAATGCTTATCAACGCATCAGCGATTACATACTAAAGTGTGCTACGCAGGGAATCTACGCGCTGATTGGCCAGTCACATGTTGCATAGAATGTCAACATGTAGTCTGAAAACGACCACCGCATCTGCCTGTGCTAGAACACAGGCAGGCTGCAGAGTGTCTCACTCTTCTTCTATATTGACTGAGAAGCTATTATGTACTCTTGCTATTATCAATGTCTCCCTCAAATATTTTCAATTTCAATTTCAAAGTTCCAAATATTTTCAATTTCAATTATATTTTCAATTTCTTCTCAATCTGCTTAGAAGTTTACTTGCTATGCTAATATAAACGCATTATAAAAATTACGCCAATTTTGTTCCTTGAGGTAACAGCTAAAGCAATATTTGTGTGAATCGGGTCTATTATATTAACATGATCGATATTGAAATTGAAAACATAGTTTCAATTTCAATTTCAATATCAATTAATTATATTGAAATTGAAAGTGGGTTTTAATAATTAAAACAACCCTAAGCTGAAGCTCAGTGACAAAAGTGCCAACTGCCAAGTACACTAATATTCATTGCTACAGCCGACTTAAATCAATTTAAGGAATTTAACCCTGAGCTAAATCAGTTTATGCTAATCGTCAGTTAATCCGATTTGGTGCAGTCGACCATAAGCCTCTGAATAAAATAAATCGCAGACATACTTTGTATATCCTGAGGAAACAAATCCGCCAAGGACTGAGATAGCAGCATTTTTGAAGCACCAGTCACAGAAGTGATCGATTTCTGACCTCTTGACCCCGAAGACGAATCCTTGCTACCACCGGTGTGCTTTGGATTGCCAGGGTTACTGTAGGAGTGGGGATTTCCCGGATGGCCTGTATTCGAGGTATGGGAGCAGCTGCTTTCATTTACCCCAGATTCTGTTGCTGGATTATCAGAAAAGCAGATTGCCTCATCATTTGAGGGGGGCACCTTTCCCCCAGAACCCACTCCCCCCAGGCTCAGACTAGGATTTCCCGGATTGGAGTGTTCGTGGGGGGAGCCCGTGTAGCCGGCATTTGAGCTACCCCCCTTTCCTTCTTCTTCCGAAACACCCGATTCCGTAGCCGGCGAACCAACAGCTGATGCCGTCAGCGGACTTGCGCTGGTTTCTTTTTCCTTATCCGCAGCCGTCATTCCGCGTAAATTTGACTCCGTCAAAGGGACGCTGACAGGGTCTGACTTCGTCGTCAAAGCATCGTCCGTTTCTGCAGTAGTCGACGTTTCTTCAGTGCAAACAGTAGCGCTATCGAATCCGGAATCAGTTGCGGTGGTAGTTGATTGTTCATCAGTGGAAACCAGTCCAGTATTTATTTTCCTCTCAGCAGCCACAGTAGTTGTCGTGGTCATAGTTTTACTCGAACGGGCGATAATCGAGGTTATGGTGAACTGTTTGTTACTGGACATATAGCCGGTAACCGGTAGAATAACCGGTACGCTACTGGGCCGCTTGGCAAAATCAGTTTTCAAAGCATCAATCGAATGGTTGCTGAGTTCGCCTCCCACGTCAGAGTGACATGACCTGCCGATAAACCCGTCTAACGAGCTAGATTCTTCTTGCCCAGGTTGTTCCTGTGAGCCAGAACTCATTAGACAAGGTCCTACCGAGGCTGGTTTAGGCAAAGGATCAGGCGTCGACGCTTGGCTAGTCTGAGTCAGATTCATGGTGACGGGTTTTTCGGCTTGACTTACCGGTTCTTGTCCAGCACCTCGGGGCAGAACCGGTACCAAACCGGGAGAGGAGAATGAGACCAACTGAGACTCTGAAGGGCCCGGAGCTCCACTGGGGAGCTGACAACTCAGAGCTGAGGGCAAATCTGGCGTTGACATTGCCGCCGCTACAGACTGGACAATTTCTGAAATAGGTTCATGGGCGCCTGAGTTTGTGCGGCGACTACTGCTGCCACCGGTGCTGCTTTTTGACCCCCGGGGTCGACTGATTCGCTTTTTAGGCTGCGGCTGATCCCCCGCACTGAAACTGCCCCTTCCCTGCCGGATTTGGGTGGTGGAGGGATGTTGCAAAACACCGCCTGACGTCCCGGACGCTCCCAAATTCACGTCTACAGCTCCCAACGGTCTGCCACACTTCACGGCCGAGTCTACACTCAGTGCTTTGCGAACAATATCCTGAATTTTCCGCTCAATATCATCCGAGCTCGAGTCAGGTCCAATATCCTCCGTTTGTGGCCGGGCCAAAACATTGGCCGGTAGCTGAGATGCCGCTGGGCCCACAGTGGCCAGGCCGGCCTGTGCCGCACTGGAGGCCACTCTTCGCGACCGGCCTCTATTGGTCGGCCGGCCTCGAGTGGTTGTGGGCTCGCGACCTCTGACCCCGTACGCAGTTGCGTGCACGACGGCATTCTGTGACGCAGCAGCAATAGCACCGGACAGTTGTTCTACGTCATCTTTGGCCCGGGCCAATTCGTCACCGATGGCCAGTCGTCGATTGTACTCGTGTAGGATTGACTTGATGATCATATCCTTGGCTTCCAATACGTTCGCGTACTCTGGGAAGCCCTGAAACATAAACGCTACGTCGCTGCTGGTTATAAAAGAATAGGTATTTTGGTTCGGTATTTACAACCCAACACTTAACACTAAAGTTTTCCTTACTAGTAAGTAGTTTTCGTGTTTTTAGTTAAAATTTAAGGTGCTTCAATTCAGCTTTCTGTGTTAGTGTCAGTTTGCAAATTGAAGTTTTTGGCTAGTAGGGAGCGTTGTGGAACGTTGTTAATGACAAAACATTATGCTGATTCTAATTCGAAATTACTATTATTTATTAATTCGCCGCAGAATATAATCACGCACCAATAGTAGTAAAATGCCTCTTCAGAGCCAGGAGCCTATGTGTTTTAGACTCCATTTTTACAGCTTTGGAGCAACCTCTTAAAAACTATGCCGCTTCTAAGCCACTTTTTACGGCACCAGGAGTCTGTCTATCTTTAACGTGTTTTTTTGATCAGCTTTAGGTCCTAGGGAGCAATTTCTCTAAAAACTATACCAGATCGGATCCATTTTGTTACGGCGCCAGTAGCCCATCTTTAACGTGTGTTTTTGTCGTCATTTTTATAGTTTTGCAGCAACCTTTCAAAACCTAAGCCCCTTCTGCGCCACAAAGCACCACGCCTGGAGCTAATGTTTATCACAAGTTTTATATCAGTTCCTGTCCTGACATAACCTTGATTACTGACAGGAGTAAGTCTGACCCAGATAACATGAGCCGTCCAGATGACTCACCCAGATGCATCCAGATGTTTCACCCACCAAGGACATTGTTATCTGGATAAATGTCCCCGGGGTCACCAATATTATAGGATATGCTTTTATTTATCTGTGACAGGCATCACAATTTTTGGCATACGAACTGGACTTGCCTTCAACTTAGTTTATTCAATAAATTAACCATATTTTGCCAGAATTTTTCGTGTTGAATTCCTTGGAGACTTGATATTGCAGCAGCATCAACGTCAGAAAAAACTTAATATAACAGCTGATAACCATACGTCAAGCTCTAGGCTCAAGCTCTAATTAGATTCTGAAAAACTTTTGTAGCATGAATTGAGCGTAACTGGCTACTGTGTCGGTAGGGTTACACATTCGCTGAGGAGCAAACACCTCTACACTGTAGTACTCGACCTGAACACTAGGCCACACTATATTATCCTTTACAAACTAGACAGGCTACGCTACACTATCCTTTACAAACTAGACAAACTAGTAATCTAGCGTTTTTATTGCACGGCACACCATAATAGATAAACACTACAACGCAATACACTGCGACTCTAAATGTCTAAATAATGACACACACTTGACCCGCCCCAACTAAGAGGACTTAGTGTTCGGACTCCACAAAACTGTTGTGGCACACTGCACACAACCAAAGATAACTAGAGTACAAGTCTTTGCTACTCTTTCTCTAGGCTAAACTAAGCCTAAGCCGAGCTGCTCCGGATGCCAACTGGCTTCCACTTGGAGCTGAGCTAACTTCCGACTTTTCTAAGTTGTAGGCCCTTTTATAGCCGCAGCTCGTCAGCATGCAATGCACATTGAGCAATATGTTCGACAGAAGTATGACATCAAGTTATGCGTGTGTGCAACTTTCGACGGCTCGACAGTGTACTACAGTGACAAACACGCACACACGTCTGGCAGCTAGGTTCTCCAGCCAGCGGGTCAGCAATTATATAGGCAAGTATATGCACCATTGCACCAGCTAACACAGCCAGCCAGCAGGTGGCATGTTATATGCATTATCTAACATATACAAGCTGCTACCTCGCAGCATATCTGGGCCGCTAGGGCAGCCAGCCAGCAGGCTGGCATGTAGTCACATACACACAACACTCCACTCACACACACACCCGTCACATGAGTAACGAGCTCTACTTTGATTCTGAAACACTTTTGTAGCATTAATTTGAGTGAGTGTAAAATTATAAATAATTCTGAAGTATTTTGCCGTCATTTTTGGCCATCTTAAAAAACTCGGAAAAAAGCTCTAAGTAGATGCTGAAAAACTTATGTAGCATTAATTTGAGTAACAGCTCGAATCAGATCTGAAAAACTTTGTAGCATTAATTTGAGCAACAAGCTTTAATCAGATTCTAAAAAACTTGTAGCAGACTTATCGGGAAATTTTGAAGTCAGGCACGAATTTTGCCGAAATAAAGTATTTTGGCACGTGTTTAGAACATTAAGCAATCAACTTTAGCTATTTCTAAACGCTTTCTTCCTGTGGAGCGGTACAATTTACAAATGAATTCTTTGAAGAAACGTAAGTTCTATTTTATATCATCATGCTTTTTATTTAATCAGGGTCGGTATTCTTGACTTTCAGGCTTTGTCGAGAAATAAAAGTACTTTATTATTTGACCGTGAAACGCAATTATTATAGCAGCTTTAATGCTAACGGAAATACAAGTCGTGGTCAATAAAACATAGACTGAAGTTCAACATATGAAGCGGAAAATAAAGATCATGAAGAACAAATACACTAAATATATGCCACAGCTGCACGGATAGAAATGTCAGTGGAGTACCTGGAAGAAGAAGCAAGGAAAGTGGAAGATGATGAGAACAGGCAATCAACGACAACTACAAAGGAAGAAGATATAGATGAAAACGATCCAACAACAAGCGGTGAAATCAGACACCTAACAAAACGGAAACATATCGCCACCAACACATATGTACTGTGACCTTATTGAAATTGACTCGGTTTCGGAGATGGATGAGAATGAACCGTCAACTAGGACTGGGAACACACACAGGAAAAACTGAAACTGATAATCAAACTGTTTTGGAGCCAGAAGAAATTAGCGTAATTTGTCAAGAGGGAAGAAATACACAACCTGTCAGCTGTGGACATGTTTTTCACAGCGAATGTTTGGATCACTGGTTGGTGATAGAGCTGAAAACAGAGTAGGTTTTTTGCATTCACTTATATATATATATATATATATATATATATATATATATATATATCTATATATATATTCTATGTGAAAACAAACTAGGTTAATATTTTAGCTTTATTATATATTCCATGCGATAACAGAACAGGATTATGTTTTAATGTTATAATATATTTTATACAAAAAATACATTCTATGCTAAATATGTTAAGAAACAACCCTATTTTTTATGTTAACTTGGATTTCTAGGCAATACAAAAGTGAAAAAATGACTAATATAAACTAAAAACAATAACTATAAAAATTGGTATTGATATTTGAGTATGAGAAATTATAAGAAACTATACCATTTCTAGTTTTAAATCTCATGTTTATAGATGTCCATTGTGGCAAAAAGTGATACTAGACGTTGAAAATCACAAAGAATTTTTCCGTGATATACAAGCACAGTTACTCGCTCCAAACATATCACAATCACCTCCTTCGTTGACCCCTCCACCATTTTTTCTTCAGAATCTGCTGTGACTCTGAAGAAGAAATTGATTCAGACTTTGATTATAATCCCAATGTTACTACTTGATCGTTTTAATTTATTTCTTGTTGTGTCTCATATATACTTCATATTCATATAGTCTTCATGTACCTCAATTTTTATCACCTGTTTTGTGTGCTGTTTATTTCTTGTTGTGTTTCATATATACCTCATATTCATATAGTCTTCATATACTTCACTATATATTACCTGTGTTTTGTGTGCTGTTCTATGTTGTTTCGAATCTGTGCTGCGTTGTTTTGAATAAAAAACTATAACCTATAAAAAATGTAAAATAAAATTTGATTATATGTTTAGAATTGTTGATATTCATTGCAGATTGGTTAATGTATAAGTTAGGATAGTGACAAGCATACAATATCAATAAAATTTGTTTCTTTTAGTAGAAATCACTTCGCACCTTTCACAACAGTCAGTTGTAGCAAATATGTTGTGTTTTTTAGAAAAGAGAAAAATTGGTGCAGCAAAATGGAAGCGAATAAAAAAGAATTAGAAAACTCCTATCCTGAAGAAAAAATAAAACACATGGGGGAAGGCATTTATAAATTTTTGAAGCTAAATGACTTAGAAAAGGCAAAACATGAATGTGATTGCATTAGACTTATGGGTACTACTATGGGTACTGATTGTGCCCCAATTATTGCTAACCTATTTTTATTTTATGAATTTTTATTGAAATTTTATAGAATTTATTATGAATTTTCGTATGTCAAAAAACCTATATAAGCATGAATTTAATGAACTAATTAAGTTGAAGTATATATTTAGATATATTGATGACATACCACAATTAATGACCATGGTTTATCTGAAAAAATATATACTGAAATATACCCAAATGCACCTACTTTAAATAGAGAAAATTTAAATTCTTTAAATGCTAATGTCCTCGATATCTCTATAAATATATCCTCTAATTTAATGCACTGTTCAGTCTATGACAACTGACAAGACTGAAGACTTTGCTTTTAAAGTTGTCAAGTTTCCAGATTTGAATGGAAACTTCTCCAGTTAAGTTGCTTATAATATTTTTAGAAATGAGTTAAGCAGGTAGCACTAATTTAGATAGTTTTATGCATCAGAGCTCTAACTTAATAAAAATTCTGATTAATAAAAATTACAGTAGATGCAAATTAAAACGAAGCTTAACATCAAAAATTAAAACCTATTTTGTGTGATAAAAACTTAAAGTTATGTAACTCAATTCTAAAAAGAATACAATAAGCATTACTGGGTTCTTTATGTTATTTATGTTTTTCCTATAAGGCGGTGTGCGACGAAACCAATTTTCTATATTAAAACTAAATTTTATTCTGTAAATTTATAAAAAGCATGTCCTGGAGATAGACCTGCTGAGGAGTCGCCTGCTGCCAGTGTACGGATCAGGGAAACCGCAATGCACCTACTAACTTTAATATAAGCTTAAACTGCAAAAATTTGGTATGTATTTTAAATGTAATGTATTTAAATGTAAATGTATTTAAATGTAAATTTGGTATTTTTTGTGTTTTATTATAATTATATTTGTATTATGTCTATACAATTTAATATATTTTATGTTACAGTTTTTGATAATGTGCCTTCGGATTCGTTACTTCATTTTCCAATTAGTTTACTCTGTATTGTGATCTCTTTTATTTTATATGTAACATGTTATATATTCAATTCTAATTCAGTCAGCTATGAATGTGTCTTTTTACTAGCTAAAATTTTAAAATGTAGATAGCTACGTTAGCTAATAGTTTAAACTGATGGGTTTTTTTTGGGCCAAAACGTTACCATTGGCAAAAATTTTTGAGAGTTTGCTAAAACTTTTTTGGTCGTTTTAGCCAATTTGCTAAAACAAATTCGGCAGAAAAAATTCTGATAACTCACCAATCCACCAAATTTTGTCCAAAATTCAAAAAATTTTTTTATGCGTCCTCAATTGACCGTTTTTGACCATTGGACGCAAAAAATTTCCTTGTGACTACAATTTAAACCCATCTGCAACAATGCTTCACAGAAAATAGTTATCCAGTCAAGTATTTTATGTTTCTGTAACCGGTGGAAAACCAGCGAGTCATACAAATTTAGTTAGCAAGCCTCATACGTATATACTGTGTTCCCAGCCTTTACCATACACTGTACTCTTAATAGGACGCAATAATTCTAAAACAGAAATTTGCAAACTTTTTATCCAAATTCCTAAAATTACCAGTCTCAAACGCGAACAACAGAGCCTGAAATTAGAGTTCATCAGCCAGTCGCCAGTCTTCTCCGTCACCTGTGTGCTCGCCCCTCCCTCTGTCCGTTTGTTGTATTAATTGTTCGTGTGCCGTGCTCTGCTCTTGTATAACAAAGCCTGCGTGTACGTCGTTTTGCAGTTGTTGATAATTCCCAAATTAGAAAGACTAGGTACAGTTAAGGCAAGGCTAGGTAACAAAAAAGTCAGGTCACGTTTAAGACAAAACGCCGTAGGTTGAACCTGGTCAAGGGTAAGACAATTCAGTGTGTTACCCACTAGACGGTCCGACAACTCGAAAGTACAGAATACCCGGCCACATTTCTGTTGATCAATTTTTCAGGATCTGTTTGTTGAGACACTTACTGAAAACCACGTTCGGTGAGTCATTCGTCAACCGTCAAACGTGGGTCAAGCCGTCAATTTCGGAATAATTCAAAAAAGTTTTGGTCTCGCCCTGGGAGCTGCTACAACGCCAGTTCCAGATACTTGCTGGCTCATGCGGTTCGAAATCGCCAAAATACGACAACCCATTTATAAAGAAATTGTGCGATATGTGCCATTGCTTTTAGGCATGTCTACACGAGTATGCTGCATTTACTTGTGTAGTATACTATCTGATGTGACCTTCGCTGTTCATCTTTTATTTTAATTTTCATGAGGAAAAAATTTCATGATACGTCTCCAGTTGACCAAATTCGGCCTAAAGACTTTGCCCTCGGAAATTTTTTTCTGGGTATGACACTGCTTAGTCACTTGTGAAAAAATTTAAATTGAAGTGAAAAGAAAGCTAAATGAACGCTTTAAAAACGTAGCTAAAAAATTTTGATATTGGCAAAAAATTTTCGGAGCTTTTAGCCACTTTGATAAAACTTCCTGGCGAAAAAAAACCCGGGTTTAAAGTACATGTAGCTAAGCTAGCTATTAGTTTAAAGTAGGTATAGTAAAGATAGCTGTTTGTTTAAAGTGTGGACAGTAAACTTAGCTAATAGTTGAATTGTGGACAGTAAAGTTAGGTATTTGAGAAACTAAGTTAGCTAATAGACTGAAGTATGTATAGTAAAACAGCTGATAGTTTACAGTATGTGTAGCTAAGCTAGCTAATAAATTAAAGTGTCGCTAGTAAAGTTATAGCTAATAGTTTTAAGTGTAAGTACCCAAGTAAGCTAATAGTTTAAAATGTGAGTAGGGTGAGTTATCTGGATGACTCATCTGGGTGAGTCAACTTGGTGACGCATCTTGGCGATTCAATTGGATGAGTCATCAGGATCAGGGGCAGACTTACTCCCTGTCAGGAATCAAGGTTATGTCAGCAACTGTGACTGTGTTATAAAACATGTGATGAACATATGCTCCAGGCGGGGTACTTTGTGGCGAAGAAGCAGCATAGATTTTAAGGTTGCTCCAAAACTGTAAAAATGACGTCAAAAAACACACGTTAAAAATAAGCTACTGGCGCCGTAACAAAATGGCTCAGAAGCGGCATAGTTTTCCGGCAGTGTGGTGGCCCGGGCCGACTGACGAACGTCAGGGACCGGAAGCAGAAACACCAACAAAAAACTTACATAAGTTTGCAGTATTCCACTTTTGATTGCCTTCTCGTCTCGATCCCGCAATATGGCAAGCTATAAAACAAAAAGCAAAAAGAAACAGTTGAAACGCTTCAAAACAAATAAATTTGCAGATGTTACATAATGATATTACAATTTACTACACTGTCAAGAGAATTCAAATTCAATGCGCACCATCACTGTTGGTCTGCCACTATTAGTTTTGCACAAAATGAACTTCTACCGAATTTTCACAACCGATGACAATTTTGTTTTAGTCTGTCCTCCTTACAACTTGGAACATGAAAGGGACTGCACTTTCAAATAATAGAATTATTGGAGTAACAGCCATAAAATTCGGTAAACATATTATTGTATTACACAACATCTGATTTTTTCGACACCTGCACGATTCTTTTTTAAACCTAGTCTGAAACTAAAACGTATATTCCTACTACGATTGCTAATCAGAAGTACTTTGTTTGGGCTAACTTTAGGCTGAGTCGACATAGTTTCTTAGAATTTTTATGAGTGAATTAAAGCAATTTTTAGAAAAAAATAAATTATACTGGTGGATATTTGTAAAAACGCACCAATCGTTCCTGCTGTTGTTCCAGCAGCCGTATCTCTGACTCCATGAGCGTGACCTGGGATTGCAACTCCTTGTGATGCAGCACAATTTCCTTCGCCTTGTTCAACAACTCGGCCGGATATTCTGCCTGGATGCCAAGCTGAAATAGCACAATCTCTTAAGGCAATTCCTATACCGGACCAAAAGGACTGGACTTGATTTAGTTCGAAGTTTAGGAATAGATATCAGACTAAACGAGCTCAAATTATGTCATTATTAATTTTAGTAAAAGGGGTCATTCCTAAACACATACACAGCACTTAAACATTTTAACATGTACACTTAACATTAGCGTGCTCAAATCCGTTTAACCCGGAGCTATTTAAAGTTTAGTCGATGTCGAACTAAAAATGTTAATTCGTTTAGTCCGGTAAATAAATAGATCCGAATAAATAAATAGATCGGTTTTTAGTTCAGAATAATCGTGTAGGGACGATACTCGATTCATGAATAAGTTTATGCACCGACTCAAGGACCACGAAGATGCTTGCAACACATGGATGTTGAGTGTTGGGCGAATGAACCTCTCGAAAATAAAGTTGCTACGCAGCAACCCAAAAATTGACGGGTTCAGATCAAGTTCAAACTAAGGCGCAAGTTACAAAGATAAACGGGCAAGTAGAGGCAGTTATAGCGTCGTGTGCACTAGCTAGAGTAACTACGATAGTTAGACTTGGCTACCGTCAAAGGAATGGCAACACGCATCGTTGGCTTATTACTGCGAAGCATTCTAGATAATAAAGATTGACTATACTTTCACAACACAGTATCTTCCCCATAAGAAACAGTGCCTTACTTCTTGTATTCTCATTTTCAACAGTTGAACTCCCTCGCATTGCAATTCGTTAACATGCTGTTCCACTTGCGAAAGTCGGCATTGCAGTTCCCGACGACGTTCCTAAAATACAACTGTGTGTGAACATTCGTTTCTCCTCTACAAACCAACAGTAGACATACCATGATTGACGTAGTAGCGATTTCTACAATTAAGTTAATCATCCTTTGGGTCTTGGGTGGGTACCATGAATGTAGTCGGGATGTGACCCTTCAGCCCGGTTCATACTTTGTCCTTAAGGACACAGGGACAAGGTTAAGGACAAATTTTGGTCCACTGCTGTGAAGAAGTCATACAAGCGTTTCGGCCATTTTTTTGGCATACAATCTGCAAGTGACCCCAACTTTATCCATGCTAAAAGTTAGTTTATTTGGCCAGGCAGTTTATCTTGAAATCGCTACGGACAAAAGGATAGGGACACAACTCACGTCCTCAGAAATTATGTTAATATAACTCCCACCCTGTATTGATATAGATAAATAAAATTTAGTAGGATTAAAACTGGTTGGATGGATGGATGAATGAATGAATGAATGAATAATACTGCACTAAATAAGTTTGACTTAATTAGTATGAGCTTGAGCTGAATCAGTTCAGTTAAATCAATTTATTATTAGAACCGCAGCTAAACCACAGTTTTCAACTAAATCTTAAACTCCAACTCCTTAATACACTGCAGCGGATCGATTTAAGGAAAAGCCTGAGCTAAATCGGTTCTAATCTTCAGCTAAATTTGGTGCAGTGCAATGAACAGTGTAGGCATCTGATGCAACAACAACCTTGAGAACCATACATCTAACGGGGTCAAAATTTTGGGGGGGCCTCTCCAGCCAAATTTTGGGGACCCTCCCCCCCAGATCGACCAAAAATACCCTAAATTTTGCAAAATTTTCTAAAAATTTCGCCAAAAAGTGCCATTTTTTCAAAATTTTGCCCAAATTTTGGGGACCCTCCCCCCCCCCGGGTCCTCGATTTTGGGGGGGGGGTCCCCTCCCCCATCCCCCAATGAGAACATTTCAACAATGAGTAACTTGGTTACAAAATGATTACAGAACCAGCTATACTTGTGCGTACTCGAGTACCTTTTCTTTTTCAATTTCATTGATGACATGCTGGCGATATTCTGGTGCTTTCATCTGCTCAAACATTTCCAAATACTGACGACGTAATCCACCTGAAATTAGTTCAACAAAATAGCATTGATTTACACCAACTGCCGACTAAACTAGGCGAGATTTGCTTGTTTTCGCACGGCTTGCACAGAGTACGGGTTGATTCATAATTTCGGTCGTATTTTTCAGTCATATGGAAAATAAATATAAAAGCATCCACATCTTCACTTGATGTATTAATTCACTTTGTACTTTATCGTTTGACGTTAACTTGTATTCTCTGACTAATTTACATATATACGGTTGTAACTATAATTATGGATCATTCGCTACCATGGTACAATAATCATCATCATAGCTGACATAAAATATATCCCAAAGTACGACGCTATAAAAAACCTCAAAACAAAGCATCCATAGTCAAGCCAATATTAGTCCTTCCTTACTCAAATAGTTATCCAAAGCTGTGTTAACCATTTCATCTTTGGACGGAGACTGTAGGCTAGCCAGTGAAATGGACGAGCACCCAGCGGATGGAGGGCCGCGATGACCTGAAACAAAATAGAAATTAATGGCTGCAGTTTAACAGGTTGGCGTAGTGTTTAGCAAATTACGCTCAATGTATTGAAAAAAAGCATTGAAAACTGCAAATCAGCAGGATTTCTTATTCGCAATGTAAACCCATCCTCTTGGTTTGTTCAGTCCGACTGAGAGAAGTAGCTTAATACAGTCAAGAGTACGTGACAGCAATACACGGTCCTATTATGTATTCTTGATACAGTCGATATTTCTTCATTGAAATACCGCAGCCCAGTCCTTTTCAAACCGATGCAGTTCAG
>JASANF010001091.1:0-23831 GCA_030248245.1 Trissonchulus sp. WLG1_4 | reverse complement strand
AGCAAAGTGACGACCATGATAAAAATTGAAAAATGCCAAATGGGCAAGTAAAATGGGTTAGTCGAATGGTCAAAGGATTTTGACACTATTTCAATGAAATGTAGAAGGAAAACTATGATAAAGCGTGGATGTCAGTATTCAGTTACGTTGAAGGAATATTACAAGTAAAATAGATATAAATTTATTTACATATAGATAGGAAATTGCAAATATATAGGCAAGTCCATTGGGTTAGTCAAATGGTCAAAAGACTTCAAAACTAAGGCGAGAAAAAGCAAAAGTGATGACCATAATAAAGCGTAAATATTAAAAAGTTACTTACGTTACAGGATTTTCTCAAGTATTATGAGAAAAGATAAAGCAAAAGAAGCAAGACAAGGCAAATGGGCAAGTAAAATGGGTCAATAAAATAATATAAAACCATTAAAATTACCGTGAGCAAAGACAGAAGTGGTAATCAAGAGTACTCAATTAAGTTTGAGTACAGCAAAAGAACTTAGGTTACAGACTTTTCTCAAGTGTTCGGAAAAAAGGAAAAGCAGAGAAGCAAGCAAGGCAAATGGGCAAGTAAAAGGGGTCAGTCAAATGATCGAAAAACTTAAAAGTTACCGTGAGCAAATGCAGAAGTGCTAAGCAAGAGTACTCAACTAAGTTTGAGCACAGCAAAAGCTCACTTGAGGAAACTGAAATTTTGTGGCTTTATATATGATTTTTCTGCGACCTAATCTAGTAAAATAAACAAGATAAGGACAATAAGCCGTCCAGAGGTTAGGCTCGTGATCGTTAAAACCTACGCATTTCCTGTTATTCTGCCTCGTTGTCGCCAGTGTCATGCTGACAGGCATTCTAAAGTACGATGTCAAGCTTTAAAGACATAAATATGTACACTAGTAAGGGTATGCTGCAATTTTTTGAATACTTTTACTCTTTTTATGTTAGTACGTCTCGCCATCGTGCTGACAAGCATTTTAATATGAACTGCAAAAAATACAAAACAGCTGTTTTACTGTAAATTAATGTTTTTTAAAATACGCTATTAATAGTGTTACGCTAACTTCGCGAATGTTCTGGAAATTTCTCGAAAATGGACTTTGGACTTTGTGAAAAATTTTGAAAATAATGAATCTAATTTTATTCCCCTTCTACCTATCTCCTTTCCTGCTATCCCCCCCCCCCTTCGACCACCACCTCAGTTCTGCTCTTACATACTCTATCTTAATATCTAACTCTATCTTATCTCAATCTCCTAAACTCACCATTGCTAACCCTATATCTTAAGTAATTCTATCTAACACTGATGCCACAATTGTGTCTTCAATTAAAAAAGCTCGCCATGACCGGAGTTGAACCCGGAATTCACGCTTCCAAAGCGAGCATCTTAACCGTTATGCTATCATGGCTTGGAATTAAACATCTTACAAGCTGCTCTTATAATGTTTGATTTTCAGTGCAGTAATACGTACGTCAGCTTGCTGTGTGCTGATTGGCGTGCGTGCTTTTGTGTGTGCTGATTGGATGCCATGGTCTATGCTTGCTTGTGTGTACGTAATGTACGTAATGTGTGCTTATAAATTGATAAGGTTTATAAGCACAGCTAAGAACTTTTATTCTAAGACCGCGTAGTCGAGTGGTTTACTGTACAATTATTTTTCGGATCAAATCCCAGAAAATTTTTTCATTTTTTTTTAATTGTCAAAATAATAATTTAACTGAAATATGTAATAATGAATTTGTGTGGATCATAAATAAAACACAAATATTATGATGAACTATGATTCCATCCATAAATTTAACAATTCTTCACAAAAATTACAAAACTTTTACCGTATGTTCACAGTCAATAGAAAATTTGTACAACTTAATTTCGCTGTAAACTAGTTAATGATATTGGTTAACATTAGAGTAATGGCATGGGTGCCGTCTTGTGAACTGTTACTTTGATATGTAGTAGTATAAGTGATCTACAGGTGCTTTGTAAATAAATTGGTTTGCAAAGTATCGTCTGTACAGGACTGCAAATCCTCAGTTGTAAAAATTGTGAGGGTTCGTAGTCCCAAACAGACGCCAAAAGTAGTATTTGGCGTCTGTTTGGGACTACGAACCCTCACAATTTTCACAACTGAGGATTTGCAGTCCTGTACAGACGATACTTTGCAAACCAATTTATTTACAAAGCACCTGTAGATCACTTATACTACTACATATCAAAGTAACAGTTCACAAGACGGCACCCATGCCATTACTCTAATGTTAACCAATATCATTAACTAGTTTACAGCGAAATTAAGTTGTACAAATTTTCTATTGACTGTGAACATACGGTAAAAGTTTTGTAATTTTTGTGAAAAATTGTTAAATTTATGGATGGAATCATAGTTCATCATAATATTTGTGTTTTATTTATAATCCACACAAATTCATTATTACATATTTCAGTTAAATTATTATTTTGACAATTAAAAAAAATGAAAAAATTTTCTGGGATTTGATCCGAAAAATAATTGTACAATCAAAGGCATACGCCTCAACAGACTAAACAAATCGATAATTACGCCGGACGTTATGATAAAAATACTTCTTAAACGCAATCCGTCATCTGTTGCTGTGGATAATTTTACTATTCGCAGAGACAAGAACAATGCAACGCTGTATAACGTCTTCAATTCGAAAATTTTTAGAATTACTTTTGATAAACGTATTGTATGCTCTGACTTGAGCACATTACCAATTGGTCATATTGATACCGGCTTGGACATATTATGAATTGTTTTTATGTATTGCTTTTACCATTATTCGCTGTCTACTGACGGTAATGTTTATGTTTAAATGTCAATAAATATGACAAAAATGTGCTGTGAACTGGCTCTTTGATATGTAGTAGTATAGGTGCTCTACAGGTGCTTTGTAAATAAATCAGTATCAAAGTCGTCTGTATAGGACTGCTAATCCTCAGTTGTAAAAATTGTGAGGGTTCGTAGTCCCAAACAGACGCCAAATACTACTCAAAATTTTTTTTAAAAATTACATAGCCTAATAAGTGCTGGCGTATTCTTTGTGTTGTGAATTTGTGACCAAAGACACAGCGTCAGTCACGGCGTAAAAAATGTGCAGTTGCAATGCAAACTGACCAAATTGCCCCATTAATAATATAAGTAAGTATGCATGGAAATATCGTGCCCCTTGTTTCTAAGATAGTATGCAAACCAAATCTGCTTTAAGTAAAGACACATAATACAAAGACACTAAATGACTATGTGCGGACTGGATAATGGTTGAGGTATATATAAATGTGAGTTGGTGAGTTGAATGCAGGGTTTTTTTTGTGTAAAATAGGGTGTATTTACACATCGGCCGCCTAATTTACACAGCAAAAAATAAAAATACACAGTGATTTACACAGCCCCATTTTGCCCCAAAAGTTGATGAAACGGCCTATTTTGGTTGTAAAAATTACAAAAAATCGCAAAGTGGCGATTTGTGCCTGTGACCTCTTTGTCCTAACAAAATTAAGTCTAATTTTTGACCCCAAAACAAAAAAATTTCAGTTTCTGCTCTTAAACGGCTTATGATTTTTTATTTTAGCATTCGTTTTTATGCACTTGAAAGTTGACAGTGAAAAATCAGCCACGCTGAGCCTGTCTGTGCGATTTCTTGTCCTACGTCAAACTACTGTAAAAGTTTTACACCCGGATTTGAAAAAAATTAGTAGGATCTGGCTGATAGAACAACTCTCTATCTGTGTAAACCATGCATGTACACGGGGTCTCGACCTGGGTGTTAGGGTTTGTTTCAGATTTTTCGAAATTTTAGAGGGGCTTGCCCTGGCGCGTCGAATACTTGAACTGAGAAAAACCCAAAAAATTTTCAATTATCTCATTTTTTAATTTTCGTATGTAGTTCGAGTCTCAAAGTCGAAATATTACTTTTCACGTGAAAAAACGGTCAATTTTTACCTAAAAAATGCTAAAATACTTTTAAAAATTTACACAACATACCCTTAATTTACACAGCAAATTTTTAATTTACACAACATTTACACAGTGCCGATTTTGAAAAAAAAAACCCTGGTTGAATGGTGACTAGCAAATTGGCACATCCTCGTGCAAACTTAAACCACTTTAACTTATGTACACCCCATAATCTGGTCAACGTCACTGTTGTTTTTGACTATGGCACTAAAAAGTTGGTAGTACTTATTAACCCAGAGAAGATACCGCTATCAATACATTAAGACGTATAAATTTTTTTAACTCTTTTGCACTAATTTAGCAATCACAGTCCCGAGTCTAGCTATAACTTTAAAAATCAATCTCAACAGTATTCTGCTTGGGATACCATAGACATAGAATCTATCCTACACTGTACAGTAAAAAAATGCAAAACAACTTAGTCAGTAACACAAAAAACGTCTTCTACCTTCATTATGACCAATAGCATATAGGACACAAAGGGCATAAAAAGTCACGTGATCAGTCACACTAGCATCCAAAGCATTCAATAGACAACAATAGAAAGGCCTAAAAATATATTACTAGATACAAAATTACAACCAATAGGATGTATAGACAAAATTCAGTGTTGAAATGGAATAAAAAAATACATTTTGAAATAATACTTTTTACCACAAAATAGCACATTTTTAGCTGCTAATTACCACATATAATTGATATTATTGAAGATATATGCAGAAAGTGAATACAGCAAAAACAAAAAAATCGACAAGTTAAACAGAGCTGCTACAAATCATTAAATCAAAATCAAACCTGCTTATTCTTGGAAATTCTTCACTTTCAGCGCAATTTGTTTCCTGCAGCTGTAGCATCTTCATTTTTTCCTCATCACTGTAACTTTCAGCCAAAACACCTACAAAAAACATTATTGACAAAATAGCATAAGTTTCAAAATAAATTTAATAAAAATATATCGGGTAATCTTTTAGGCAAACCCACGTAGCAGCACTTACTACAAAAATAATACTACACACATAACACATACAAAATTTTAACGTAAATAAGCAAAATATACAAGTACAAACCTAATTTGCTCAAAAAATAAATTCAAAATACTTGTTGGAGAAACATTGGCGGACGGACTCGTGGACAGATCCTGAAAAACAAAAAACAAGAAAAAAGTTTATGTAAAAAAAGCAGTAGCAGAAAAGTGTTTAAAACAAACGTTTTTTATGCACGTGAACTGTGAAGTCGACATGAAATTAGATTTGAAATGAAATGAAATGAAACCTGAAATTTTCAAGTCATGAAGTCTCTGATAATATGCTCACCGTCAGTTTTTGTCAAGTTTTTCTGTTGTTTGTCAAACACTTCTTCAATAAAAGCTGGGATACCTTTGTGTGGTTCGAAACTTCATCACATGAAGCCAGTCATTCTTCTATTAAACTATTTTCCGCATTTAAAAATATTTGCTAGTCTAGCTTACACGTCATGTAAAAATTGGCCGTTAAATAGCGATTTATTTTTTTGCAATAGATGGTCCAACTTTTACTAACAAACAAATAGACGCATTCATGACTCAATATGACTCACTAACCGATTTCTGAGGACTAAGACTGAGGGCGAAAATCGTGGCATCTCCATAAAGGAGCATGTTGCACAGACGGTCCACCAAACTGCCATAGTTGAATATCAAAAACACCTATAAAAACACAAAATGTCAGTGATTTTAATGAACAGATGTTTTTACCAAAAAACACTAGTGCAAAAGCGTAAGGGAGTATATCCTTCCACGGACCCGGGAAGAAGGGCCAGAAAACCTGAGCAGAAATTTAGCAGAAATCAGATACCATGGGATGGGATGAGAAAGAAGTCAAAATTTAGCCATAGAAGCGTCCCAAAATTTCCTACACTGTTAATACATGTATGCCTTAACGGCAACAATTTTTGTGTAACTTGTAAATGAGCTATACGGTTTTAATGCCATTTAAATTAGCAAACAAATTATTTGACAGGCTTGCTAATAGCACAAACTTGCACAAAATTGTGTTCTTAAAACTATGCTTGAAGTTTGCAACACTATGGCCACCTTACTTTTTACTTATACTTTACTTTTTATTATTACGCTTTTTTATAATATAATACTGACAATATTTTTTGTGAATCAATAAACGCTAAAAAAGATTTAGTATAACATAAAATAGCAAAAAATGCTTACTTGAGTAATAATGAACATCGCCGTCACCAATGAAACGTGCGGACCCTCTGTCTAAAAAACAAAGACTAGTGACCGAAACGTAAACTTCCTACGCGGACTTTGCCGTAAGTTTAGTTGACCATACCAATCGCCATTTTTACGGAAGTCCATGTCAAGTTACCAAACTCTTGTCAACATAAAGCCCGGTTCCTACATGTCCTTAAAGTTTTGTCCCTAAGCGAGTGCCGAGTCCTAAACCACTGCCCTAAGAATTGCAATAGTTTTTTGCACAATGTTGCGTCAAATCAAGTTAATGTGGAGCAAATCAAGCAAAAAGAATTGGTCAGTTTCTCACAACATTCATTTGAAATTTGTCCTTGCCCTGTCATTATGTCCTTGTCCCTGACATTATTAAAACAAGTATGAACCGGGTCTAACATAGAATCTAAAAACAATTATGTATAATTGTACAACAGTAAACAAGCATAATTTGAATTTCATAACTTTCAAAAGTACAAAAGCATAGTAAACACTGAAAGTTGAAACTAAGGTTGATAGGTGAAGATATACTGTCGCAATCGCAAGGAATATCAAAGCTTTAGAAAACCTGACTGCCTTATAATAATTGCTGCCTTTGAACAAGTTAGCCTAACAACCGCCTCAACTTGAAGACCAGTCAACTATCCAGGTCACTCACATGAACTCTAGGCACCAACGAGCCCAAACACACAGGGATCAACAGCTTTCGCAGCATCTGATCAATTAAAACTTCATTCAGGCTTTCGATACGCAAGCAGAGAATGTCATTGACGTAATGAATGTGATCCAAATGCTCCGCCAGCAGATCGTCCAGTTGATCCAGCGCAATTGTGCTGTGTCTGTAAACAAAATTAAGCGTCAGTGTCAAATAATTAATTAATAGGATCTAAACTATCCTAAGCAAAATGATAAAAATAATAATTCGGATTTGAGTATACCAATGAATAGACCAACTTATGTTTGTTAACACACTGATGCTTATTAACCAAAATTGGTTCAAACTTTAAAACTTTTCAAATTTTGTTACTAATTTCATTAATCAGCACCCTAACTTACCCATTTAACGACGTTTCAAACGTAACCTTTTAGCAGCACCGGTGGCGCAGTGGGTTAGCGTGTGGTTTGTATGTAGTATTTGTTACATCACACCAGAGGTCCCAGTTCGATACTGGGCCGGTGTGATTTTTTCAATTTTTTATCTTCTTATGGATTCATAGTACAAAAATAATAAATCTTTGGCAATTCACAAGAAATGCACAATCTATTTCCAGCCAGTGGGCTTGCTCAAGAAGTTTATGTGTGCGATCAATGCTAATCACAGTTGTAAACATACTTATTTTTTCGTCAAATTTAAAACGTTGTTGATAAATAATACCTAAATGAAATCACGTCACGTATTTGGACGAACTAGACGCACTAGACTTGTTAATATAAATAAATTAGGTACTAAATTTATTATTAAACTAACTTATTTATTCAGGGCAGGGTTTTTTCCAAACAGACCACTGCTCAAATTTTGTTCTTTTTTTATTTTGGAGTGTTCTTTTTTATGATGGCCTGTTCTTTTTAGTGCACGTTTTTTAAACCCCATTGTTTATACTTAAATAACTTTCCGGTCGTTACAAAAGCTAAAAAGTCGTATTAAAAGCTAAAAAGTCGTATTAACTATTTAAGTCAAGTATAGAGCGGGTACGCAGCCTCAAATTTCATACGGCTAAAATTTTACTGAAGAATCCCCTGTGGGTTTTTGTAGCTAGGACAGAAAAAACTTCCGGTACGACACCAATTCACCAAATTCGGCCGAAAAAGTAAAACTTTTTCTGCTATTCCTGAGGGTTCAGCTTGACTAACATATCATTCACTAAAGGCAGCAAAAGCTAGAAATTTTACGTGTAAAACCCTTCAAAGATAAAAAATCAGGACCGCTTTGTTTCTTACATAAAAATGCAACAAAAACCCGTTTGTACAGCATAATCACCGAAGCAGGTTAAAAAACTCACCGTCGCTCGTAAGCTTCATCAGCCTGAGCACAAATATCAATTTCCATAATATGATTGCAAATGAACCAGACCAGATTGGAAAAGTATGGAGCAGCCGTCTTATCACAGATAAATTTCAGCATGCTGTCATCGTGCACTAAAAAAACAAAACAAATAATAGTTTGAAAGTTTTAGCGTTGACCTACGTCTTAACTTTTGGAGAAAAAGTCAATACGACAATCACTTCTGGTCTTTAAAATTTACCATTACAGACCATCAAGAATGAAAAATCTTAACTGCAGTTACAATATTATACATAGCTAACTAAACAATTAAATAACTCGTACTTCAAGCCAAATCAAGTTTGTTTTGCAGTTAAACCAGTAGACCAAGAATAACTCAAATTATAAGTATGTCTGCAGGTAGACAACCAAATAAACCAATATTCATTCAAAATAATATAGCTTGTCATTTACCTCTATATACATTCAGTGTCAGAGTTCTCACAGCGATTCGTACCATGCTTTCTGAGTGATTGAAAAACTTTATTGCTTCGGTATATAAGGGAAAATCATTGGTATGCTAAAAAGTTAAAGAAATAGTCTACATCTTGGTGATATCGATCAATCCCATCACCATCGATTCTGACACGGGAAAACTTAAAAAAGCTGATGTGCCCAGAATGGAATGGGCAGTTTGAGCTCTCCGTTTTTAGTGACGACACGATTAATATCGAGTTCATTATATTACATATATATTTGTTATTAAAAAGTCAGATAATTGACGTTGCACGTTGAAGAAAGAAATGACAGGATCACTAGAGATTGTGACAACTCCTCTGATCAATTTACATTAACCATACCATCGCCAAGAACAAGAAAATAAAGTTAATTAAAATTTATATATATATACCTCATTAAAAAAGAAATGAATCGTATTATTGTTCAGCTTGAAAGACAGAGTTTTCAAAAATGATATGTAGTAGGCCAGAATCTAAAATAACAGAAATTTATCAACCAGTTTATAATTAGTATTCATATATACCGCAATATAACATAACTTAAATTTTACTATCGCCAACAAAAAAGTATAAACAGTAACCACAGCCTACAGGTGGGTGTCCCATCAGACGTGACCTATCAGCTGGACAAGCCAACTTCTTCTTTACTGAGCAAACAGCTGCTGTAAAACTCGACATTTGGCTGTATACTTCGTATATACTTACTCCACAAACAAGCTAATAGCCGAAAAGTTGGTAATTACGAATATCTGTAATTTGCCAACAATTTCAATTTTCACGAAAAAAATTTAAACTTTCAGAGTCTTGCGCGATTCCCTCAAACGTCCGGAAAAGCTTCCTAAAATTTCAAAAAATCCAGTTTAAGCCATCCTCAGTCTGTAGTACTGATACGTGTATGTATAAATGAATCCTACGTTAAAAACGCACACTTTTTTTTTTCAAGCCAGACCGGTAAATATATACTAAACCTACTTCTTCATCTGAGAAATCAAAACGGTGGGTAATGATTGAGTTCACATGATTGTTCGACAGCAGATAATCTGAAAATAAAAGGCAAACTGCAATAAAAGGAATTAAATTTTTTTAACAAAATAAGAATAGTGTTTTTCAAGTTTCCAGTATATATATATATATATATATATATATATATATATATATATATATATATATATATTATTAGTCCATACAGGGCAAAATATCTGCAAAAAATTAACACAAATTGCATAGCAACAGCGGACTAAAATAGGATCAAAACTCAAAACTTACATAGTGACGTTTCATGCCGTATATTTTCGAACAGAATATTAAGCGTCTGGAGCAGTTGAGTGCAAACAAAGCGGCCACACTTTTGTCGCATGATTTTAAGAAAGAATGACAGCATATTTTTCTCCAAGAAAAAGCTAGAATAAATAAAAAAACAGCTATTAGTCTCGTTAAAACGTTTGGAGAAAATAAAATGGTGACTTGCAGTCGTAGCAATAAAATTTTATAGATACTCTAACTCAGAGAAAATCTCAAAAAATCTTGAATTAAATAATGTCTTACTCAAACACAGTGCTGTCATTTTGATCGCCCCAAATTAAAATTTCTGAAATGGAACGCAGCGCCTCAACCAGAAGCCCTCTGTTGTTCTCAGTCACGGAGGCATTCTTAGACAGAATATTGTACAAATATCTGAAAAAATAACGTATAATGCATAATTCAAGTAAATCTACACCGAACAGGCGATTTGAATATATATAGGCTTGACATACATCTGGCTACAGTTTTGACATCCACAACAGCGAGTGCAATGTTGATTGTTGTATTAGCTATCTGACAGCAACTTTAAACATTACATAATATATACATATGCGGTACAGAGAAGTATATCTTCAGAAAGTCCAATCCCAAATATAACTATCACTAAAACTGTTGAGCAGCGGAGTGTAGTTCAGCAACAGCATGAATATATGCAAACGTTTACGTGAAGAGCATAACCGTACTTTAAATATTCCAGAGAATGTGGGTTTTTCGGTTTCCAAATCCCGCCAGATAATCTTCCTCGGAACATTCTCCTCTTCATCTTAAATACATTTTGTGTTCAAATTCAGCTTGATTAAAAATACATTGTGTTCAAGATAGACATCTGCAATTCTACCAGGGGCGTACCCAGAAAATTTCAAAGGGGGGGTTTTAGCTGTGATAGATAGTGAAATATAGAAGTTACTAAATATAATATCACGGTTGCGGGTGTCCGGGGGCGGCAGCCCCCAGAAGCTAAAGCTTTTTTACAATTTTGAAATAAAATTTGCATTGAAAATAATATTGTGTCGCTCCAAGTCCGGTATTCATGAAAGTCGGGATAAAAAGTTCGGCTTTTTAGCAATAAGACTGGCTTGAAAAAGCCTGGCTTGCGCACAAGCTTGGGTTTTTATCCGAGCTTTTTTGTCAATCCAGGCTTGAAGCCTATGTATGTAGCTCTACTAGCTTTTCTTCCGAGCTTTTCGCTATTCATGAATCAATAAAATAATCATTGAAGCCGGTATTATAACTAGTAATGAAAAATGCCCTTGTCGGGCGGCTCCTTGGGTAGAATAGGTTACTGTCCTGGCATATTTTTAGGCAAAATTTTATGGGGGGGGGGCGCGATGGGGGGGGCAGCCCCCCCCCCTGGATGGGGGGGGCGTCGACCAAAATGGGGGGGGCGCACCAATTTCACGATAAAACACTATTTTTATAAGAAAAAATGGTTATTATACGCTAAATGTTACGTTTTCATACGTTATTATAGCTACGCTAATACTAAATTTAGCCAAAAAGGACTCAAAAACCCGACGAACACGACATTGCTACAGCTGAAAATTCGCTAAAACGTCCTTTCGGAAAAAATTTTGGGCTATGGGGGGGGCACCCCATCTGAAATGGGGGGGGCTCAAAATGGGGGGGGGCGCGACGAAAATGGGGGGGGCTCCGGACCAAATGGGGGCGCCCCCCCCCAGCCCCCCCCCCCCCCACTAAAAATATGCCAGCTGTCTGTCTAAAGCGGAAAAATACTTAGGCTGAGCTTGTAAAAGCATTGGTACAAGACTTTATTAACGAGAATATGCAATTTGTGTGAGCTCGTCAAAGTAGGTGGACTAGGTATACGTGTTGAGAATAGGAATACGATCTTCGTAGGGCAGACACTGTTTTCCGCACCCTATTCGCGCGACCTTCAGGTAAATTATATCTTGTACTCATGTAACATAGAGGGCTTTTTTCACACAAACTCAACATTGGCAAATGGCAAAAACGTTAGAGCGGGCACTCGTAATAATTTTACTGAAATGTCGACTGTTGGCTGAACGGCTGAAATAATTCGGGGGTGTGCAAACAATTGGTCAGGGATTGCTAAGGTTCTCGGCTGACAAGGACGCTGAAAACCTTACCTCGCACCAATGTATTTTGCACGCCATAAATGGGTCAATTTAGGTCGCAGTTTCTTGTAAGCTCTTGTTTTTAGATTATGGACTCTCAGATTACGGATTTGTTCCTACTGTAGCTTACACACATCTAACACAATATGCATAATTTAAATATGATCGAATAAAGTAAGTCGAATGAAGTAAGATGCTTACTAAGTACATATACATATATTTCAATCTAACGATCAGTTAAGGATCTGGATAAGGTCTGCAGTTATCTGACATAACCTTTTTATCAAGCATATATATACTTTACAACGATAATAATAATAAGAAAATACAGTTGAAACAAACCCAGACTGGGCTGTAAGTTCGCGCGAATAGGGTGCGGATAACAGTGTCTGCCCTACGAAGATCGTATTCCTATTCTCAACACGTATACCTAGTCCACCTACTTTGACGAGCTCACACAAATTGCATATTCTCGTTAATAAAGTCTTGTACCAATGCTTTTACAAGCTCAGCCTAAGTATTTTTCCGCTTTAGACAGACAGTAACCTATTCTACCCAAGGAGCCGCCCGACAAGGGCATTTTTCCTTACTAGTCCACTCTCTTTTTCCGCTGTAGTGGAAACGAAGCACAGAGCATACCTATCACTACATATAGCTATGACGGCTTCACTGCCTGAAGCGAACCAATGTAGTATATATGTACGTAAGTGTACATGTGTACATGTATATACAATATACATGTATATATATACCTATGTAAAATGTGATCACTTGGATTCCCGTTCGGGTGGTGTTGGAATCCAGGGAGGTTCTAAAACAAACCACGGATTCGTAATCAGCAGGGTTTTTTTTTCAAAATCGGATTTCCTCATTCTGGCGTCATTTTTAAACTCCTGTCGTCATTTTTATTTTTCGGTCGTCAAAATTAGATTATGGCTTTACAGTACCGTTGCGCTGCAGCGATATATATATATATATATATATATATATATATATATATATATATATATATTTATTAGATATATATATGTATATATATATACTGGGTTTGTTTTTCGCTGGCAAATTTTCGCAATTTTGCGAAAAGCTTGAAATTTTTTTCGCAAAATCAATTTTTTTTCGCAGACATACTTTTGTTTCTTAATGCAGAAGATTTTACATCTAAATGTTAATAAAACATTATTCCCTCTAGACAGGATCAAGACTGACGCTATTTTTACTCTTTTTAGCCAAAAAACAACGATTTTGACATTTTTATTTAAATTTATGGAGCCGTCCTGAGAATTTTGTGTAATTTTTCACAATTTTCACAATCGATGCTCAGCCGTAAAGAAAAGAAGACTCGGCCAATGACCAAGTTAATGATCAATGAAATGAAAATACTAACATTTTGAAATATTTCTCAATTATGTCACCACCGACCCCTATTATACTGTCTATTATCGTTACATGCAGTCGGTGTGACGATACATGGAAGAAAATGACGTGTCCTATTTACAGTCACTAGAAACATCAAGTCACAAAGTTGCACGAGTCCGGGCCTAGGGGATCAAAAAAAGTCGGAGAAATTTTCAATTTTTAGACCAAATTTAGTCAATTGGGGACGTATCGGAAATGTTTGCCGACTAAACCACAGAAATTAGCGTTTTAACGCCAAACGCGGCACATATTAGCACATTTCGTTCAAAAACAACGTTAACTTTTCGTGAAGTGAGACTGAAGCTCAAAACAGCAAAAACTACACATTTCGGTGGGCCAGCGAGGGTCCAAAAGCTATCAAATCTGGAAGTATTACGAAAATTATTGACATTGGGCACCGTAAAATGACTATGCTCTCGTCATTATTTGAGACGTTTCAGAGAATTTTTCGGGATGGGGAACAAAAGACAAAGGGAGCTGGGCTGGAGCTAGAACCCTTATGCTAACATTCACGGAGAAAAAATTCGACTGCACATTAAGCAATTAAAAGGTGCACGATGCACCTATGCATACACATGCGTACAGGGGCGTAGCCAGGATTTTGAAAAGAGGCAGTCGCACCTTGTCCACTTTTTTGCTTACTTTTTTACACTCACTATTGTGAGGCACTCACTATTGTGAGGCACTCACTATAATTACATAAACAAAATGTAATATTGGCCAATTAGATTGAATGAATTCACTGGGGCGCAAGGTTTTTTTTTGCGGACCACAGTGCGGACATCCGCAATTTTTTTCAGCCGTCCGCAATGTGTCCGCATCCCGAAATTCCTCAAAAGGAAAAATTTTTTCTTGGTTTATCCCACTCCCAAAAAAAATTTTCCGGCACGCCCCCAATTGACCAAATTTACACTAAAATTTCAAAAAATTTCCTTCGAGGGTTGTATATACCTTCTAATTCATCACAACTATATATCAGGGGCGGTCCCAGGGGGGGGGGGGGGCGGCCCGCCTCCCCCGAAATTTTTTACGACTGAAATTTTACGGGTCCAGCTTATACACAAGTACATTATCCTGCATTTGCATGTCTACAAGAGCGGGGTTTTTTTGGCAAAATACGGGGCAAATGCTCAAGATTTTAAAATTTTGCTCACCAAAATTGAAATTTTGCTCAAATTCTGCTCACCACTCTGAAGCGACCCTCCTTTGGTTTTTTATGGTCGGCTGGAAAAAATTTCCGATAGGTCTCCAATTGACAAAATTTGGCCTAAAAATGAAAATCTTCTCCAATTTTTTTTTCTGGGGGCACCCGCCCCCAAACCCCTGCAACTCTTCCTTTTTATTAACTTTTATCAACGCCAATACATGTCTACAAGAGTACATTATGCTGCAATTGCTTGTGTAATATACTGTTCGATATGACGTTCCCATCTCTTGTTTTAATTTTCTTGTCTGAAAAAATTCTGTTACGTCTCCAGTTGACCAAATTTGACCTAAAAATTTAAAAAATCTCCATGTTTTTCTGGGGGCTGCCGCATGTTTCAATGTTCTATTTTGTAGTAATTACTAAATCAATTTACAAGCGGTCTTTTGCATATTATTAATCAACTTATTTTTTTACAAAATTTCAATTTTGCAAGAGTCGGTGTTACTCATAGTGTGGACGCCAACTATTTTGGTGAAGCTCATCAGCTCAATTTTATGCATTTTTCCCCGTATTTCGTTATTTCTTCACTGTGGTAGAAAAATTCCGCATACAATTATGTAATTTATACCAAAGGCACACTTTTGAATTATCGCAAAAACTTCGAAAACGTAACTACCACCTTAAATGACCAAAATTAACATTTTGTTCATGTAATAGTGAGTGCCCTACAATAGTGAGTCTAAAAAAGTGTGCAAAATAAGTGTACAAGGTGCGACCCCCCCCGTTTTCAAAGTCTTGGCTACGCATGCCCCTGTATGCATTGGTATGTATAGGTGCATCGTACACCTTTTAATTGATTAATGTGCTGTCGGAATTTTTTTCTCCGTGAATTTCAGCACAAGGCCACAAGGGTGCTAACTCCCTTGGTCTTTTGTTGCCCGTCCCAAAAAATTCTCTGAAACGTCTCGAGTAATGACGATTTTAGTCATTTTACGGCGCCCAATGTCAAATTTTTTGTAATATCTCCAAATTTCATAGCTTTTTTAAACTCACGTGGCCAAAGAAAGGTGTACTTGTTGGTGTTTTGAGCCACTTTTCTTCACTTTGAGGTCTCACTTCACAAAAATTATTGTTTTTAACGAAATGTGCTAATAAGTGTCGCTTTTAGCGTTAAAAGTGCTATAATACCGCTTTTCTAGGTACGCGCCTGGCGATAACCAAGCACAAAACGTAAACTAGCAAATTTACGATTTGCTCACCGATCTGAAATTTTGCTCACTGAAATTGAAATTTTGCTCAATTTTGCTCACGATTTTTTTTTGAAAAAAACCCTGTACAAGAGTATGTTATATACAGTCTGAAGTGACGTTACGTACTATCTTTTGTTTTAATTTTTCTGTCGGAAAAATTTTTTGATACGTCTCCAGTTGACCAAATTGGGTATAAAAATTGGAAAAATCGCCAATTTTTTTCTGGGGGCTACTGTCCCCAGACTTCTGCAGCGTCTTGTTTGATACAGTAATCTTGCGTTTGTACGGCGTTCTATGCCGTGTAAAAATTACTATAAAGTACCTTTTCACCCATTAAAAAAAATCGAAAAGTCATGCCCACCCTCGAAATTTTCTTCTAGGTATATACGCCAGATACGTACATATATATATACACGTAGGTCGTAAATGTATATACCTCTAGAGGTATAAAAACGCGTATATTTCCTTCTATATAGGCGAAGACAACGCATTTACAGTTTGCACAGAAAAGTAAAATTTTGCACACTAAAATTTTGCACAATTATGCACACAAAATTTTTTGGAAAAAACCCTGGCACAAAGAGAAATCCTGACATAGATGCATGAATTTTGCCGACTGTCCGCAGAAAAATTTATCCGTCCGCAAAATATCCGCACTTCGGATTTTCAAAAAAAAAAAACCCTGCTGGGGCGGGAGTCTGGGGGCGGCAGCCCCCAGAAATATCGAGATTTTTTACAATCCTTAGGTCTAATTTGGTCAACTGGAGACGTAACGCAACGTAGACAGCCCCCAGAAAAAAATTGGAGATTTTTTAATTTTTAGGCCGAATTTGGTCAAATCAGCGTCAATACTTGCTCAAAATTTTTCGTCAAAGCTTCGTCATTTTTATTTTCTGGACGTCATTTTTAAGTTTCATTTCTGCAAATGACGCCATTTTTGACTAAAAAAAACCCTGAATCAGGGACATCAAAATTCAGGTTTTGAAAGTTTTACCCCTTGGACACGTGTCGGGGAGGGGGTACCCTGAGGGAGGTGGTGGGGTCGCAGGGGAGTAAACGAGCGTCATAGACAAAAATAAACCTCAGAGTCGTGTTCAGGGAGTCAAATTACACCTATGAACATCAAAGTCCGAATTTTCAAAACTTGACCCCTTGGATCCGTTGTGGGGGGGTATATACCCTAGGAGGGGTCGTAGGAGAGTTCACGAGAGTCACAGACAAAAATGAACCTCGGATCCGTGTTCAGGGGGTCAAATTACCCCAATGGACATCAAAATTTCAAATTCGAAAAAATTGACCCATTTTGACCCCCTAGGTGGCACCCTGGGGGCCATGGGTGTCCAGAGTGGGCATAGGCAAAAATAAATCCCATATTGGTGTTCAGGACACCAAACTACCCCTAGAGACAAATTTTTGAGAATAAACTCGGAAAAAATTTTCGACCCCTAAAGTGCAAAAGGGTCCCAAGTCCCCTTTGGGAACACCCTGGGGGGGGGCAATCTGTGGGGCAATGGGTATTAATATGATATGTTCGCAAGTGCACAATCCATATTACACGAAAAAACTTGAACTATCATGAAAAACAAACAGCAAACCTAATTGTTCTACTGTGAAGTTACGTACGCGCAAACATGGCATACAGCCAACCGGGGGGGGGGGTACCGTCTAGGGGACTATTCGACATCTGAGCAAGAAAGTGATAATACCAGTGAATGCACAGCATATGGGTTTATATTCGTATACAAAACCATAGACCTCCAGCTATAAATATGATAGCTCCACTGCCCGTAGCGAACCTACCCCCGTAATACACGTGGCGGGGGGTATGGGCATGCCCTGGGGCTTATATATAGGCCGAAATTCAAAAAAAGCCACTGTTAGTTTCTATTCCACTATTGTACCACCTCACATGCAAAAGATCATGACTGGCCGTTTTGCGCAACTTCTTAAAAAGTGTACTAAACTTTTTCGTACTTCCGTGTCTATTGCAGGCTATACGAAATGTGAAAAACAGAAAAAGGTGTCGCTCGGATGAACTACCGGCGAGAAAAGTTCTGGGAAAAAAAAAGAGCGAAAGTCCGTGAATTTTGGGGGGTCCCCAGTGGTATTTTAGGGTTGGGCGCTATCGCGCCAACCCTGATCCGAGCTTCATATGTATGAAAACAGGCTCGATCGTGCTATAAAGTACTTGTATTAACTAAAGTTATATACACTTTTTTATTCATTTTTACTATTTATTATTTGTTTAATAAGAAAATAAAAAGAAAAATAAGATAATACCATGCAGCGGGGCCGGGGGGGCAGGAGCGAGGAGAGAGGGGGAGGTTTTTTTTTTTTGTGTGGTATTTTTTTGAAGTGAGGCGTGTATGGGATTTTTTTCCCGCCAACCCCGAAACACCGTGGGGGGTTCCTTTGTTGTTTTTTGTTAGGGAGGGCGCAAAAGGGGGGGTTAAAGCATTTGTTTTTACGCCCTTCACCCCTGTCCGCCCCTATCCCCCCACCCTCCCTGTTTAAGCGTGGTTAGGCCCCATTCCCCCCCTTTCCCTTAGAGAGGGAAAATGGGGAAATCTGTACTATTTTTACTTTGGGCAACACGCGGCACTTTTTTCAGACTTATTTTCTAAGGTTTGTGGGGGGGGGGCGCCGCCCCCCCCCCCCCCCCCCCCGAGGGGGGGGGGGGGAGGCGGGGGGGGGGGCGGAGCCCCAAATTAAAAATTATTTTTAGGTGAAAAAATGGTTCTTATGCTTTAAATGGTTTTAACCCATTTGATTCAGGTTTCGGATGGTGCTGTTGGTGGCTGCGGGGCGTATATGCGGCGAGCTAAACCGGTGGAACCCTCGTCACCATCACTACATTTGATACCTATGGGTGAAACGACGATCGCCAAAAATCCATACATTACCCTGCTCATCCCTGATTTTTATTTCATCTAACTCACATTTTTGTTCTATTATTGGAAATGGTAACTCGTAGCAATTCTCTGTCCGCCATGGACTCTGGGCCGCAAAACTGTTGCCTAATTCCGTGTACACGTGCCGCGCCGAAAATTGGAAAAAACGACTTTACTATCAAGTGTCAATTTTGTGACGCTATTTTTCATTCTACCTGCTTGGGTATTGACGATTCGACATTCCGGAAAATCCAAAATACACCGATTTTAACTGTTCTCGGGTATACTTGCGAACAATGCAAGACGGATTTTCGGGATTTGAAACAACGTGTTACTGCGCTAGAACAACGAAACTCTGTCCCCGACCCGCCCCCTAATACGGCTCCAGTCCTGTCACTCGAAAACATGACGACTATAATAACCAAAGTGGTCCAGGAAGTGGTCGAACTGGAATCTAAAAAACTGAACTTGGTTGCGCTGAAAGTTCCGAATGCTAAGGAGGAAGGGGGGGACTTGGAGCTGGTCAGGAAATTTGCTGACAAAATGAATATCGATCGCAGTGATATTTCGGAAGTATTTCGCGACGGCCCGAAAACAAATATGGGACGGCCACGTATTTTGAAAATCAAATTTAGAAATCATACTTCTCGTCGTACTTTTTTGAACAATTTTGTTAATGTGCGCTCGTCCTTTACTGGATGTGACAATTCATGGGTTCGACCTGATCTTACTTTCGCACAAAGAGAGCAAGATCGGGCTCTGCGAACTGAGTTGGAGCGGAGACGTGCTAAAGGTGAACATGTCAAAATCTCTAAGGGGCAGATCGTCCAGTCAAACTAATACCTGGCCCCTACCAAGAAAAAGGTTTGCAAAGTAGTTTTTCTCCTAAGCAAAGTTTTTCGTGTTATTACTTCAACTCACGCAGTATCACTAATAAAATAGCAGAGTTAGCTCTTGAAATGCAAGAAAGAAACTACCCTGATATCATAGCTATAACCGAATCATGGTTAGACGAATATTTTTTGGACACTCTTTTCCCACTAAACCTTGGGTATTCAATTTGTAGATGTGATAGACTTGAACGTCAGCATGGAGGAGTTTTAGTTCTCTTTAAAAAATCAGTAAGCTACACGAATGTCAGTCAACTGAGATTTTACGGTTATATCGAAGCGTTGTTATGTGATATTGAGGTTAAGCAGCATACCGTTAAACTATGTGTTACATATAGATCACCTAGTACACCTCAACACGTTGATAGTGTCTTTATACGTGAACTTGAGAAACTTGTAAATTTCAAAGGGGAAGTGTTATTGATTGGCGATCTAAACCTACCGGATGTTACTTGGTCATCTTATAGCACATCTAGTATGGTTGCCGAAACATATCTACATGTTTTTAATCTTCTTGGTTTGTATCAGTTAGTTACCGAACCAACTCGGCAAGATAATATTTTAGACTTGGTGTTAGTCACGGATTATCAGTTGATTCAAAATTTAGAAGTTACGGAAAATTTTAGTAATAGCGATCACTATTCCCTAACTTTTAATATTAACCTCTTTCACGTTAATGAAGAAAATATGAAATCTTGCAGACTTATTTTTTCAAAAGGAAATTATACTGATTTTAATGAATTTTTAGAATCTGTCAATTGGGATTTTTTACTTGATTCGGCAGAAACTCTTGATGATAAATGGAATATATTCAAATATTTTATTAAGCAAGGTATCGACTTGTTTGTTCCTGTGCGTCCTATTTCTAGAAAACGTCGCACTTGGCCTAAACATATACGAAAATGCTGGTTGTATAAAAAAAGATTATGGAGCCAGTATAAAAAATCTAGAAACGCTGATGCTCATCAACGCTACAAGGAAAGTGCAAAAAATTTACGTAAACTTGTTCGTAAATTGGAGTATGATGTAGAAAACAGTTTTGTTTCTAACCCGTCTACTAAAAAGTTTTATAAATTTATAAATTCAAAGCTAGCCTCCAAAGAGTCTATTCCTATTCTATCTCACGATGGTGATGCTGTTAAATTACCAGGTGACAAAGCAAATTTATTGAACCAAAGTTTTTGTAAGTTTTTTACTGTTGACAATGGTGTCCTACCATTGATGGAAAATAAAACTCACAATAAAATTACGTCTGCAGTGATCAACCCCGAAGTGGTTATCCAAGCCATAAGAAAATTACCAAATAAAATGTCGTCAGGTCCTGATGGCATTCCAAATTTTGTTCTCAAAAAAGTGATGTATGCGGTTGCAAAACCGCTAGCCAAAATTTTTAAATGTTCCTTGAACCTTGAAATTCTGCCTAGAGAATGGTTGACAGCTACAGTTATCCCAATTTTCAAGAAAAAAGGTAAAAATTCCGACCCTACAAATTATCGTCCAATAAGTTTAACTTGTGTGTGCTGCAAAGTCTTAGAACATATAGTTTGTGATACAATTATATCTCATTTTCGTAAAAACGCATTGTTGAACCCATCCCAACATGGGTTTTTGAAAAAAAAGTCAACAGTCACAAACTTATTATCAACTTTGCAAAAATGGTATACTAGTATCGACCAAAACTTGGCCATTCATGCAGTATATCTTGATTTTGCGAAAGCCTTTGATACCGTACCACACTCTAAGCTGATTTATAAATTAACGAAATATGGTATAGATGGACAGCTTTTGGCCTGGATTCATAGCTTTCTTGCAAATAGAACTCAAACCGTATTAGTCGAAAATTGCAGATCTAATTCGTGCTCCGTTGTTAGTGGAGTGCCCCAAGGCACCGTCTTGGGCCCCATACTTTTTCTTATTTATGTTAACGAACTTCCAAATCTTATTGATTCGAAGTGCTTTTGTGCTCTTTTTGCAGATGATGCTAAAATTTTCATACCAGTTCCAAAAGGAACTCGCAGTCCGCAACTTGCTCGTAGCCTAGATTGCATCTGGGAGTGGTCTGCTCAGTGGCAACTTACGTTGTCACGCCCAAAGTGTTCTGTGTTATGTTTTGGTGGAACACCCGCAGATACAACTGGCTACATGCTTGGGAATGAAGAAATTCGTAGCGTAGATAGCGCAAATGATCTTGGAGTATATGTAAGCTCAGAAATGAAATTCTCAAAACATTGTCAAGTTATTACTCGCAAAGCGCTTTTTAGTGCTTCAAGAATTTTCAAAAGTTTTAAATGTAGAAACAGAGACTTTTTAGTCAAGATGTTTAACACATATATACGACCGATTGTGGAATATTCCTCTCCAGTTTGGTCGCCATATTTATTGAAAGATATTGACCTTGTAGAACGAGTGCAACGCTCTTTCACTAAACGCATTCCTGGTTTGACAAACTATCCGTATGTTCAAAGATTGAAAATTTTAGGCATGGTTAGCTTAGAACGTAGACGTATAGATGCTGATCTTGTACTTCTGTTTAAAATTATAAAGGGTGAAGTAGATCTTGAGTTTAATGACTTTTTTGAGTATGCTGCCGATTCTAGTACTCGTGGACACTATCTAAAGCTACGAAACAAACGTTTTCAGTTTAATTCGGTGAAGTACTTTTTCTCTTACCGAACTGTACAAGTTTGGAATGACTTGCCTGTTGAAATAGTAAGTTCTGCAAATTCCACGATTTTTAAGAAAAAATTGAGCTTGGTAAATTTTGACCACTTGCTTAGGGGGCGGGGGGTCAGGTGGCCATAAGTGGTCTTTCCCGCTCCTTCTCTTTGTTTGCTTTATTTTGTGGTGTAACCTTTTATTTGTTATTGGCTTGCATTAATGCTTTCTTTCATTTTGTTCTGTTTGTTTCTTTATATTACGGTTTATTTTCTTGAAGAGTAAATTGTTTTCTTCTTCTTCTTCTTCTTTTTTGTTTTTTTTTTTTTTTTTTTTTTTTATTGCTTCCCTCTTTCTTGCTTAGAAGGAAAAAAGACCACAACACCGCGGCGCGGTGTCTTTTTTTCTGCTTTGTCTTTGTTTTTTTTTTTTTGTGGAGTATTGTGGGGGGGGGGGGGGGGCACCCCGCCTGAAATGGGGAGGGGGCTCAAAAGGGGGGGAGGCGACCAAAATGGGGAGCTCCGGACCAAATGGGTGGGGCGCCCCCCCCCCCCCCCACTAAAAACATGCCAGACTCATAAGGGTTTGTCATATCCCCCCTTTTGGCCAACTTATAAGAAAAATTCAACAAGGGTCCCCCTTTGGTTTTTGCGGGTTCGCTGGAAAAAAGTCCCGCAACGTCTCCAGGGCCGGTATTCATAAACGTCGGGATAAAAAGCTCGCCTTTTTATCCGTAAGTCTGGCTTGAAAAAGCCAGGATAAAAAGCCTGGCTTACGCACAAGCTTGGATTTTTATCCGAGCTTTTTGGTTATAATTATAATAATGATTACAATCCGAGCTTGATTTTTATGAATACCATCAGCTCGGCTTTTTATCCCAGCTTTTATGAATACCAAAAAGCCTGGATAAAAAGCCGAGCTTGGTTTTATGAATACAAAAAGCCGGGATTTTAAGCCGGGCTTGCTCGAAGCTCGGATAAAAAACCGAGCTTGCACTTTTATGAATACGGGTGCAGTTAATTAAATTTAGCTCAAAAATCAAAATTCAAACCCCATGCTGAACCCTGAGTACCTAAGCCTGAGCCTAAGTCTATGCCTGAACCTAAACCTAAGCCTGATACTAAGCCTAAGTCTGAGCCCAATTCTAAGCCTAAGCCCTAAGCCTAAGCCTAAATTGAGGCCCTGTTAAAATTTGGTCAAAAATTGGACGTTTCTGGTTAATTCTAATTTTTCGGCTGAAACGGGGTCAAAGTGCGTCTGTTTTGATTCTAAAAAATTGTAAAAATTATTCCGACTCCATTTAAACATGTTTAGAACGGAAAAAACACCGGTTTCCGTCGAAAAAACTTGCGAAAATGTCCCTCACCGAGGGTTCAGATTTCGGGGGGGTCATATCTCAGAAAATCCAAAAAATTCTTGAAGCAAAAATGGTTCCCCAAGGTGCTCTAGTCAAAAAAATAGGTCCACTATTCCCCCCCAAATGCATTTAACAACCC
>JASANF010001089.1:0-36001 GCA_030248245.1 Trissonchulus sp. WLG1_4 | reverse complement strand
CTTGTTTATTATTCTCTTTCATCAAAGCTCATGCGTTCAACATATATATTGTGTGCTGTACGCGTATATATAAATCTTGCATACTTATACATGTATGTACATATACTTTAAATACAAATACAAAATACAATACAAATTTAAATATACACTAGCTTAATACATTGTTATCGTTTGTGCTTTATTGTCTTAAAACGGATATTGTAATATTTATAGTACTAGTACTAGGAGTACATACAAATAGCTTTTGATTTATTATTCTAGCATTCTTATGTTGCAGTGCTTATTCTTTATCAACAGTGCTGTGCTTTTTGTGTCCAACTTCTTGTATTACTTCAACTAGCTCAATGAAAGCCAAAGGTCGAAGGTCCTCGGTTTTTCACGCTACACTGAAAAATTATGTAATCTGTGTAAACCTTAAGCCTGATTCACACGAGGTGGATTTTCAAGGGGATCCCCTTGCGTCCCCACGCGTCCCCGAGGGGATCCCCTTGGGAACGCATGGGGACGCAAGTCCCCAGACGCACGTGACTTTATTTGATTGGCCACTGCATGTAGATCCCCTTGTAAAAACGCTCGGCGAGCGATAAGCAAAATTCCCCATGGGGACCCCCAAGGGGATCCCCTTGGGGACGCGTGGGGACTCCCACGGGAATTCCCATGGGGATCCCCCTGAGGAAGATCCCCTTGATAATCCCCCTCGTGTGAAACAGGCTTTACTATCTAACATCTAGGAGAGGGGGCGACGGTACAGCCGCCCCCCGCCCCCCAATTTTCTCCAAGTCAGGGGTTTTTTTGGGTCCACGAGATGGCGTAGATAGGGAGGGGGGTCTCTGGGGCCGCGATCACCCCACCTTTTGGTCCCCTCAAGAAGTTAACCTTAAGGTCTACCTTAAGAAATTGTCAACAAGGGTCCCCCCTTTGGTTTTTATCGCCCTGCCAAAAAAATTTCTTGATACGTCTCCAATTGACCAAATTTTGCCTAAAAATCCGAAAATTTTCGAATTTTTTTCTGAGGGCGACCCTATCCAGACCCCTGCATCTCTATGGCTGACTACTCCTTGTTATTATCTTTCATCAAAGCCTATGCATGTCTACACAAGTACATTATGCTAAATGTACTTGTATAATACACCATACATGGGCAAGGTGGTTGAAATGAACCCGGGAAAACTAACAATTTCTTGCGCGGTCCCTTTACCCCAGGCGAAAAAGTCCATTGCAAAATGTAGTTTGTAGTCATTTTTAATCTATGTAAATAAATTCACTGTCAGTAGCCCATCCAAAAAAAGTTTCAGCGGGAATCACGTTTTTGTGATGGGTTAAAACACACATGTATGAGGGGTGGATGCGGGCCCCCCAAATCGAGGAGCCAGGGGTCCCCGAAATTCGGACAAATTTTAGCAAAAATGGCACTTTTTTGGGAAAATTTTGCAAACTTTGGGGTATTTTCAGTCGTTCATTTCGTTTTTGTTGCGATAAAACAGCTAAAACAATGCATTAAATAGTGTATTAAGCAAATAAATATAGACAACGCACCTATATACACATGCACACGCTTTAACGAAACTCAAAAGCAAGGAAGGTGTGATCCAGAAAGTTGCAGGGGTCTGGGGGCGGCAGCCCCCAGAAAAAATCTAGGGAAATTTTTAGGCCAAATTTGGTCAATTGGAGACGTATCAGAAATTTTTTCCGGCCGAGCCATAAAAATCAAAGGGGGGACCCTTGAGTAAAATTTCAGTTGAAAAAAATTTAGAAGGGGGAATTTCCCCCATCCCCCCCCCCTGGCTACGCCCCTGTCCACAAGTAAATTCTGCATAATGTACTCTTGTAGAAATGCATAGGCTTTAATGTTGATGAAAGCTAATAACAGCGAATAGTGAGCCAAAAGTTGCAGAGCTCTGGGGGCGGCAGCCCCCAGAACAAAAAGATATTTTTTCAAGTTTTCGGTCAAATTGGTCAATTGGAGACGTATCAGAATTTTTTTTCGGTCGGGCAATAAAAACCAAAGGAGGGACCGCGCAATCAAGCTAGAGTTGGACTGCGCAATTATTAGGAATGCGCAGTCAATTAAGAGTTGGACTGCGCCTGCGCGGACTATTTGTAGTTTTGGACTGCGCAGTGCGCGGTCCCACTCTTATTGGCTGCGGAATCCTACTGACTGCGCAGTGCGCAGTCTAACTCTAGTTTGACTGCGCCTGCACAGACTATTTGGGCGCAGTGGCCGCAGTCCAACTATTAATTGGCTGCGCAAATCTTATATACCGACTGCCCAGTTTAACTCTTGTTTGACTACGCAATTAATCTAGAATTAGGCTGCGCAGTCATTAGGATTGCGCGGTCAATTAATAGTTAGACTGAGCAGACTTTTGGACTGCGCACTCAATCTAGAGTTAGACTGCGCAGTCATAAGATTGCGAGTTGGACTGCTCAATCAATCTACGGTGAGACTGCGCAGTCAATTCTAACGTCCGTTATGCGCGCGGTTCTTATAGTTATATACTCAGACCTCAGAGCAGCCCTCGCTCCGCTCGGGCTGCGCGGTCCAACTCCGACCGCTGCGCGGTCGCGCGGTCCACCCGGGAAAATCCCGGGTGAATCCCGGGTCTTGCCCATGTATGTAATACACTGTATAATACACTGTACCTGTCGGAAAAAATTTCTGATACGACTTTAGTTATCCAAATTCGGCGTTAGTTAGACAGTTAAAAACCATCCAAACAGTTAAAAAATCTCCATTTTTTTCTGGGGGCTGCCGCCCCCAGACCCCTGCAACCTGTGGCTCACTGATTTTGCGTTTGCACTGTCAATTAAAGTGCTAAATTACTGTAAATACTAAAATAAATGTCAAAAGTGTATATATTTAAGTGTATAGAAAGTCAAAAGTGTATAGAAGGGTTGCATATAAAAAATGTGAGTAAAAGGAAACAAAAATTTTTTTTGAAAATATTGCAAAATATAGGGTCTTTTTGAAGGGGGTTCCGGTTCCGGTTCCGGTTCCGGTATTTTTAGGTGGTTCCGGTTCCGGTTCCGGTTCCGGTAGTTTTAGGGTTCCGGTCGATCCCTGATATATATATATATATCAAAAAATATCAAAAAATATCAAAAATATCAAAAATAAATCTGTGAAAGTTCAACTAGACGCCCTACTCAAAATTATGCGGTGAGGGTGACACATGTAGTTCGGTAGATGAAAAGGGAAGACACTACTCCCAACTAAAATTTAGTCCCAGGGGATTGAGGGGGCACAATTTAAAGGGGTGTCACGCCGGAGGCAAAGAATGAAAGAGCGTCACGACGCGCAGGTCTAATTTTTGAGCTAAAAACCCTTTTTATCTTGGGTGTATATTTTAGCAGAACATTGGTAATTCCAATACAAGCTGAGCGAATTTTAACTAAATTCAGCCAAACAGTGTCTGAAATTGCTATTTTCTGGCGTGAACAAGGACAAATTGCGTCTGCTTTGGGACAAAGGTCAAAATTTCACAGTATTTAAGTAGACACGGCCCAACATACACACAAAAGGAGGAAAAAACCAGGAACGTAACCAACATTACCGTGATGTAGCTGTTAGTTATATATACAAAAGGTGTCTGATCATGGTCTTGTAAGTTTACCTAAAAACTTGTAAAAAGTCATCAAACAAATAGGTGAAAAAATGGCAAAAAATGACCCAAAGTCTCGGTTTTGGCGGTCTCGGAATTTGGTCTCGGTCTCGGTAGTCTCGGTTTCGTGGTCTCGGTCTCGGTCTCGGTCTCGGTCTCGGAAAAAAAACCGAGACTTCCATCCCTAATGTATATACACTGTATATACATATATATACGTATCATGGATCACGCCAACTTGATCCCCAACTTGGACTAATGTTGCCAACTTTGTACGAGTCCAGTCTCAGTGACAAATCACGTGCCGCTGGTTTCAGACCAAGGAGTGCCAAGACGGACCAGGCATTCGGCAGATGGCGTGCTTTTAGATAATGAAAAAATAATGTTGTCAGGGCAGGGTGGGCAGGGGTAAGATTAACTAACACAAAACAGACACCGGTTGCATCACACAGCCATGGCAAAAACCTGGGTATATATGTACATAAATATGTCTTTTAGGTGCGAGTCCGACACTTCCATGTCAAAAACAGGTCTAAAACTCGAACCTTTTACCAAGAAAAATAAAATGCGACCGAGTGTCCGCCTGAAGGGCTATTCAGAGCTACATAAGTATATTTTAAGCTCATGGAACGATAACCTAACGTAACGTTTAATAATATATGCCATGTGTGTAATACAGAATATACATATATATACGTAATATTGCTTACATACTAACATACACCTATGTAGGTACATAGGTTTCTTACCTTACGTAAAGTAATCATAACACCCGAACTTTAAATGGTCATAAAATACTTTACAACCCAGCTACTACAAATGTACACAGTTTTATGATTGCATTTTGATACAGTTCCAAAAAATATACTCAAACAGCTTCTTAATAAAATTCAAATTCCGCTCATTAGCAACCATTAGCCTAATGGCTGAACGTATGGTTTTTTCTACGTCCAAAAATTTTCCCCAGCCAAACATAATTTTCCGGCCATTTTTTCCAGACCAAAACCTGAACACGACTCGCGCAGTGTTTCCCGAGGGGACTGATCACATTTGTTTCAGCTTCGTAAAAATTCACAATCTAATAAGCCATGAAACGTCTGGGATTCAAAAAACGTCGGCAAAGTGAAAAACTCAACAAGCCAGTTACACAGAAGGTATATACAGGAAATCAAGAAATTGAGTTTTAATTTTATAATATCTTTTTAACTTCAACAATTCGATCTTCATACACGTATATATAAAACTATAACACCGCGGTTTCAAGATTTAAAAAAGCATGAAACTAAAAATGCAAATAAAACACTAAAAATTCTCCAATATCTTGAAAAGCAAACAAAAAACCGAACAAACCAAAAACGAGACTCACCTTCTTTGGAAATAGTCACATGAAGAAAGGTCGAAAGGCATAAAGCAACAATTAACACGAAATATTGTGGAAAATATAGCAGTAAATTATAATCCGGCAAACGCAATGGCACACACATGGCTGAGCTATCGAATCACGGAGGCATTATTTCCGGAAATTACAAAAAACTTTGGATCTACATGAACGTGGAGAAGATATAAACAGAACCAAAACAAGAGAATTATACTAAGAATTATACTATACGCACTACGTCCACTCACTCACACATAATACACACGGCTGCCTGGTTTGCCTTGTTGACTGCGTATGATTGACATTTCAGCAGCCAATCAAATACAAGAAGGCGGGCGTTCAGCTGGCCAACTAGTGAAATTTTGAGTAAGGTATGTAATAGCCTATTTACAAGTCGAGATTTAAAAAGAAAATTAGCCTTACCCAGTCTGGTTGTGCTCTCTAAATTTCTAATATGAATAGTCATTACATAATTTTAATATAACAATGAAAAATCAAGAATATAGAAGTTTTTTTGATTCCCAACACGAAATTTTTTTGAAACGCTGAGGAAATTGTAAACTTTAACTCATACTTTGCTGCTTTGCAGAAGCTGGTACAAACACTTTTTTGCTTAAATATAGCAGCTAGCAGACACATTAATTGCTGATTATATATCATAATCATTTTGAATTTTTACCACAACTTCACATGGGTATATGAAAATGCTAAAACCATCGTAAGCGGTTATCAAAACTATTTCACATCGTTTCAATAGATATTATCGCAATTACCTCAACTACAGCTTCAGATCCAAAAACAATGGTTAGGCTTTTTGCTGACCTAGACAGAGATTCGTCGGTCGCTGAGTTCAATAAAATTAGGACCCTGAGTATATACACACTAGGGAAGATAATAACACTCTTGCAACTCTGGATAACTGCACGGAATGATGCTCCGGCCCAAATAACCCTCTAACCAACGTCTTGATTCCAGAGGAGACCCCCCTTCAATCAGGGTTGTGTCTTGATTTGAGGGGGGTCCCCGTGACATCAAGACGTTAAAGGGCTACTTCAGCAAAAGCAATGTTCCGGCCGATTACCTAGCTAGAATAGGGTAGTGTCATACCCTTCCCTATTATATATGTACTCTTGATAGGAGGATCGATTTTGTGAAATTTTTAGTGTAAAATTATTGTTTATTTGCATAACACTGCACGATCACAGTAGTAGCAAGTTTCAGCACAACGCGAAAAATATAACAATTAGAACAATTCTGCTTACTTATATAATTGACACTAAAATAACTTATAAAAACATTCAAAATTGGCATGTTGAGTTAGAATCTTGGATTGACAGGCACTGGAGGTCCCAGACTTTGATTTCGGGGGGGGGCGGAGGTCTGAAGAATTTTTTCACTTTTTATGATAGCGTTTTTACTATACTAAATACTATATTCAGATTCTCCTTCTCCTATGTTATTTCGGGTAGGTCAATTTTCTAGTGTTAATTAAACACTAGAAAGGCAGGTACCGCCCGTCTTCTCTCTACATACCTAACTTGAAAGACAATTGCGCATTGAACAGCAAAACTGATAGCGCCGGAGTGGGATCGAACCACTAACATTTGGATTCGGAATCCATAGCTCAACCAACTGAGCCAACCGGTCGCTGATAACATAGCATCTATAAAACAACAAACATTTGTCATGGAGCTAATCAGCAGAGCAACTGGATCAGCAAAACGGCTATATGTGATGTTATTTCGAAAGTTTTATCAAATTGCTCAATTCAGTTGTCACTATTCAAATCTTAGATTACGCAAGTGATGCTGCAGCTCTGTCGCACATAAAGAAGTTTTGTACATTAGTTAAGTTATGATTCTATCCAACAGGCTCTCATAGTGCAACGGTTAGCATTCTGGACTCTTAATCCAGTTATCCAAGTTCGAATCTCGGTGAGACCTAACGGTTTTTAAAAATGTAAGTTTTGAAATTTTAACTTGAAAACCTGTTTAAAATTCACCAATTTTTGGTGTTTGAGAAGTTTTCAGGCAAATGAACAGTAAATGTGTCTGCATTGTGCATAGGTTTGGTTGATTTAAAAAATTATTTTATCCACAGATAATGGCCACGTTTAATATTTCCTCTGGAATATTGACACTCAGATCTCACAATTTAACCACTTCTCACTCAGCAGAAGAGCTTGTTCAGTTTTACGATATCTTGTTATTGCCGCGGCCATATCAAGGCAATGAGTTGAGTGTGTTTGCAGTAAAACCAGTAGCGTACCCAGAAATAGATGGATTTTTTAAATTTTTAGGCTGAATTTGGTCAAATGGAGACGTATCAGAAATTTTTTCCGACAGGAAAATAAAACAAATGATGGGAGCATTGCATCAGACAGTGTATTACACAACTAAATGCAGCATTACTCGTGTAGACTAGAGGCCTGCATCACGGCCCGCGGGCCGGGCTTGGCTCATTTTCCAACGGGCCGGGCCGGGCCGCGGGCCGAAAGCTGACGGGCCGGGCCGGGCCACGGGCCTGACTTCGCTGACAAATAAGTTAAAGAGGATTTTAACTTAGCTAAATATTTGCAAATTCCCACCACCCAGAAATTTTTTCTCAGTGAATTTTTACACTTTGGTTTGGTTTTTATTGCGGGCCGAAAAAAATTTCCGATTACGTCTCATGTTGACCAAATTCGGCCTAAAAATCAAAAATTTCTCAAATTTTTTTCCTGGGGGCTGCCGCCCCCAGACCCCTGCAACTCTGTGGCTTACTATTCCTTATTATTGTCTTTCATCAAAGTTAATGCATATATACACGAGTACAGTATGCTGCATTTACTTCTGTAATAGGCTGCCTGATGTGACGTTCCCACCTTTTGTTTTAATTTGCCTGTCAGAAAAAAATTTCAGATACGTCTGTCGTCTCCAATTGACCAAATTCGGTCTAAAAATTGAAAAAATCTCCAATTTTTTCAGGGGGCTGCCGCCCCCAGACCCTGCAACTTGGTGGCTTAGTGATCTTGCGTTTGTGGTCTGAATGTAAGTGTTAAAATTGCTAAAAAGTGCATTTTAACTTATTGCGAAAAAAATTGAAAGGTCCTTCCCCCAATTTTTTTGGGTACGCCATTGGTACGAGTCACACTATTTGGCCGCAGTTTGAGAGTCTACGGACCAATAACCATTTTTCCTGCCAACGGGCCGGGCCGGGCCGGGCCGACAGACGACTCTGAACGGGCCGGGCCGGGCCGGGCCTGAAAATGGTCCTAACGGGCCGGGCCGCGTATTTACAAAATCTACCACGTAAATGCACTATGCCAAAGTCTACCCGATTTTTGCACCACCGTTTACAAAATCTACCACGTAAATGCACTATCCTGCTGGGTGCCAAAATCTACCCGATTTTTGCACCTCGTATGACAAAATCTACCATATGTAGGCACTATGCACAGTATGTACGTATGAATTAATGAATTTCAAATTTGATTCAAATTCAAATTTTTCGAAGGCTTAGATGCCTTTACAGTAAATTTGAAGGCTAAAAGTTAAATTTTAAAAGTTTTAAATGTTTATGCGAGATCTTCTTTATATTTTCACTTTTACCTTCAGATTCTACTAACACGAATAAAATTCTATAAAAAGTTACGTAACTCCGAACTTTAAAAAACCTCGAGAAAAACTGCATACACCGCATTACGGGGGGGGGGGCTAGATGTAGAGGCTCTCAAAAATTCAATTTTACGTGTAAATCATATGTACCTATGTATGCGCAACAAAACGTTTTTTTGTGTTCACAAAGCGTCTCTTCACCTGAAATTTTTGTTAATATTGACGAAGTTTATTTTTCATGTTTCAGTAACCATCAGATCTCAAGCTCCATGATTTTTTAATTTTTTACCCATGGCGTGTCCAGTGACGCCAAATGTAAAGTCACTCAAATTTAGTGGGCCCGAAACTGAGTGGGCCCATTTTTTCACGTTCTGCCTTCGATTTTACAGATTGAAAATCGGGATCATTCAATTTTGCGCACACATATTGTGGGCTAGGGCTATGGCAAGTTTCAGTTCGATTGGCTATATCTGGGGCTTGTTGCATAAAAATAACAGTGTTAAACGGTTAAATGTTAAACTGTTAATTAAGTGCGTCCTAGACCTTTAATCGACTGATAATGTTTCGGTCACCATTCAATTCTCTATCGAATCTCTATGGTGGTTTCGCGATCTCTCTAGTAGGTTAAGTTTGACTGTATGCCTTATTGAAGTATACTAATAAAGCAGCCACCTGGGGCCGTATTCTCAAAATTACCTGCAGGTAAAGTTAGGCTAACTTTACCCACAGGTAAGGTGAAGGTAAAGTTAATCAAGGCGTAAAATGGCTATTTCAGCTATAAAAATGTGGCTGCATCATTGCTATCCAATCAAGCCGACAGCCAATTGAGCTTGAGAATAAGCAGGAACAAGCCCCGCCTACATATTCGTTATGAGAGCAGAGTTGTTTCTCGTCCGCTCACCGAATGTGCGTCGACTGAGCAAGTCAGTAAGCTGATGACGAACGAAACCCGAAAGCGACCATTTTTAAATTTTTTTGTTTTGTTATTTTTACGCTAAATAAACGATCCATAAGCCAAGTAAATATGAATCTGTTAAAAATTTGAAAATTGGTAATTTTTTCGAAAAATTATTAGGTTATTCTTCAGCTTTTCCTGGTCTAGATTAGGAATAACTCGCACATTACAGGAGAATTAGCTGGAGAATAAGATATTCTTTAACTTTGATTAGTTCAATAATGTTCGTTAGTCGTTAGCTATTCCTGAGCTATTCTTTACCTATTCTAGCTATTCCCCAACTTCGAGAACAACTACAATTAACTATAAGCATGTTGGTGCAATGAAAAGTTATTTTATTCCTATACAGCAAATGGACCTGTACTAAAATAGTGCTTTTAGATTTGGATTAAAGGACATATATACGGCTGAAGGCCAAGCGGGTACAATGCTAACGAACGTAAGCTTGAATGGAACAGCCGTGCAGTTCAGTTTGTCCGGACGTCCGTTCATCCTTTTCTCCGAATGTCCCGTTGTCCGTACACAAGTCCAATTCGATTCTACTTAAAATATCGATTGATAACCTTAAAGCCCGGTTCATTATACTTTTTACGTTGGTTTTTTTCATGGAATTTTATGAGTAGAATATATAGAATACTCAAGTAAAATCTAAAGGCCAAGCTGAAGTAAGTAACTGAAGTTAAAAGAAACTTTACTGTAGTCCACGCTGTCAAAAAATTGGAATTTGAATAAAATTTGAAACTCGGTATTTCGTACGTACTGCGCATAGTGCCTGCATGCGGTAGATTTTGTCAGACGTGGTGCAAAAATCGGGTAGATTTTGGCAGCCAGCAGGATAGTGCATTTACGTGGTAGACTTTGTAAAAGGTGGTGCAAAAATCGGGTAGACTTTGGCATAGTGCATTTACGTGGTAGATTTTGTAAATACGCGGCCGGGCCGGGCCGCGTATTTACAAAATCTACCACGTAAATACACTATGCCAAAGTCTACCCGATTTTTGCACCACCCATTACAAGATCTACCACGTAAATGCACTATCCTGCTTACTGCCAAAATCTACCCGATTTTTGCACCACGTATGACAAAATCTACCGCATTTAGGCACTATGCGCAGTACGTACGAATTACTGAATTTCAAATTTGATTCAAATTCAAATTTTTCAAAGGCTTAGATGCCAATACAGTAAATTTTAACACTAAATGTTAAGTTTTAAAAGCTTTAAGTGATTATGCAAGATTTTTCCAATATTTTCACTTTTGTTTTCACATTCTAATACCACTCATAAAACTTGATAAACAATTATATATTGTTAATTTAATCTCCAAATTTGAATTTATCACAATATGTTAGTCATTCAGGGTACCTTCACCTCTGATCAGATTTCAGAACAATAAAGCTTGTAGGATCAGTTTTGGTTCAGTGAAATTCTTCATTCATTGTAGGCAAAAGCTAGCAAAGAAGCTCTTTAGGAGTCCCTACTTTGCCACTCTGCAAGAGCTCGTAAACGGTTTGACCATTTTAATACGTTAAAACGTTTCAACGGTTTGGACCTGTTAAGACGTTCACAGTCCCAGGAAACACATTTTTTGACCGTTTAGCTTTTAGTCCACTGAAACCTTTAGTTATTTTTAAACAAACGCTTACAATACTTTGCGATATTAGGATCTTTTCAACAAATTTTTGGCCTGACCATTTTGATTGGCCATTTGACCATTTTGAAGCTTTAGTGATTGATTCATACTTCTGTACGAACATTGGGACAAAGGGAAAAACGGATGCACGGACGCTCGAACAACCTTAAGTGGCAAAACGGCTGTTCAATTCATGCTTTCAGCCGTATGTCTGTTCATCCTAACTAAACGGCAGAATATGTAAGTAAGTCCCAATGTACGTTTGCCGGGTTCCCTAAAAGGTAGAAATTGACAAAACGGACAAAACGTTGGTGTGCGTCGTAGGCCTATGCTTGTTTGCTCGGACATACCTATGTATGTCAGTTTGTCCGTATGCTGTATTGAAGTATAAATCGACCCATTAAAGCAGCCAACTGGGTCAAATTTTGAGTTTTGGAGCACCTATTTCAGTACCAAAGAGCGTCTTGCTTATCCCGATAGGTCAAATTTGAGGGTATTTTACTGGAGTTCGCAAATCTGGGGGACTCCCGTGTAGGATCTGTGGTTGGTTAGGTGTTAAATAACTAAGTATCGTGCTAACTATCCGCAGATAGTGAACCCCGGCCCTTACCGTATCCACTCTAAGCTTACTGTGTGCACGCTCCGTTGGGTTTAATGTAACTGTGCCAAAAACTCACCGAACCTGGCATCGAAGTATGCGATAAAATAATCTAATTTGACATGGAATGGACCTGTACCGAGAGTGCATAATAGGGAAGAGTATGACAATCTTCCCTATTTTATCTAATCGGCCGGAACGATGCTCCGGCAATTTCTTGCAAAAGTCCAGCCTTTGGCTGCGTCGTAGGGACAGACGGAGCCTGCGTCATAGGGACAGCTTTGTGGCAGGACTGTCACGCCTAGCCCCTTGCCACCGGCCAGTAACAGATTCTGTGAAACATAACGTCGACAGGTTTCACTAGTGTGAAATAGTGCCATTTTGATTCTGATGTAACGGTATGCTGGAAAGGGTTAAACTTAATCAAAACTTCAAGATGTCAACTTAAACTTAAACGTTATTAAAATTAGACCTTAAACTTAAATCATATATACTTAAATGTCAATTTCTGAGCGTTTTTTTGCTGAAAATCTTCGCCATACTTGAATGTCAATAACTGGCTTTTCATTTAGGCTCGTGTTTTTTACTATTACGCGGTTCCTATTATGTACTCTTATTGTACGTAATGTTTAATGTGCATACTGCGCAGTGCCTTACTAATATCAAAGTCTTATATAAAATTTGAAGGCAAACGTGGAATTTTAAAAAGATCTTGCATACCGTTAAAATATTTACAAATTACAATTTAGTGTAAAAATTTACTGTATTGGCATCTGTCTTCGAAAAATTTGAATTTGAATCATATTTGAAACTCGGCAATTCGTACGTACTGTGCATAGTGCCTATATATGGTAGATTTTGTCATACGTGGTGTAAAAATCGGGTAGATTTTGGCAGCCGGCAGGATAGTGCACTTACGTGGTAGATTTTGTAAACGGTGGTGCAAAAATCGGGTAGACTTTGGCATAGTGCATTTACGTGGTAGATTTTGTAAATACGCGGCCGGGCCGGGCCGACGACGGAAGTCAACGGGCCGGGCCGGGCCACGGGCCGAAAAAACAGGCCCGTGCAGGTTTCTAGTGTAGACATGCAAACGCAGCCTAATGTACTTGTATATACATGCATAGGCTTTGGTGAAGGATAAGAACAAGAAATAGTAAGCCACAGAGTCGCATCGATGTGGGGGCGGCAGCCCCCAGAAAAAAAATGGGGAAATTTTTGATTTTTAGGCCAAATTTGTTCAATTGGAGACGTATCGAAAATTTTTTTCGGCCGGTCAATAAAACCAAAGTGGGGACTAGGGATGTTTTCAGTTATCGAAATCTTAATCAGTTCAGTTAATCAGTTAACTGATTAGGTTAAAATTAAATCAGTTCAGTTATCAGTTAATTTTGCAAAATTTTAATCAGTTCAGTTACAGTTAAGTTAACTTAACTGTAACTGATAACTTTAACTGAAAATATTTTCAGTTATTTCTTTAAAAATGCTGGTTTCTTTTTCCACGAATCCCGATATTTGCTAAAGTTTTCACGTAGTTTCTACTAAATTATAACTTAATTAACTTCTAATTATTAACTATTATTTGAATCTACTCAAAACAAAAAACCTCTTGTCAACATGGGATCAAACATTTATTTCAAAACGAAAACTTTAAACTTCTGTAACAACTGCCAAGTTGCAACTGTAAATGACATGAACTCTTGGAAGAATGGGTGCAAAGCAATGCCCAGAATAGAATAAAACATAAAACAATGAATCAAATAAAATAACAGGCAGAACCTTAAGTGGTTCTAAACTGGAAATTCAAGTCTGATCATTCATTTAATTGGCGTTTTGTCCTTTCAATGCTTTTAGCGACAATTCTACAAAGTCAAAAAACTTAAAAATCATTGCAAAAAGAAAACAAGCAGAACGCCACAAAGGATTTTATGCATGTTTCGACGCATAACTGAAAATGATTTTCAGTTATTGCATGTAACTGAAAAGAATATCAGTTAACTGATTTCAATCAGTTTTTTACAACCGAAGCAGTTCAGTTACAGTTAAGTTAACTGCTTTTAAGAACTGTGCAGTTAAGTTATCAGTTTTTAACTGCTTTTCAAAATCAGAGCAGTTCAGTTATCAGTTATTATCAGTTAACTGTAACTGCTTAACTTTAACTGAAAATGAATCAGTTAGCAGTTAACTGAAAACATCCCTAGTGGGGACCCTTGTGTAAAATTTCAGTCGGAACAAATTTCGGGGGCCGCTTCTGGGACCGCCCCTGTTGACAGGGTAATTGAGTTGCTGGTAGGTCACAGCTCAGCGACCTGCGATCACAAATTCAAACCACAATCGGTCTGTTGCATAAAGTACCTAGAGCATTTTTGCCTAAAACTTGAAAATTTTTTAACAAAAAGTTAGCGCCACAGCTCTGAATCATCGAGTACAATACATAATCGGGCCGGCCGGTCGAAACTTCCGGTCGGTCACAAACACTCATATCCTGTGAAAAAGGTCCATAAGTAAAACTGAGACTTGTCTGGGGAGTTCGCCTATAAATTACTGTGCCACAAAATCGTGCAAGTCTCAATAATAGTCCTAACTTGAGTTTTGTGGACATTCTTAGAAATCACAAAAACTTCGAAAACGCAACTACCACCTCAATTATACACTTAGTACACACTTACAGGCAATAACGTGCAAATACAGTATAACTTATACATTGGCAAAAAAACTATTGGGACTATCCAGTATCCACTAAAAAAGCTGTTGGGACTATCCAGTATCCACTAACTACTACAAAATCTAATATAGTTTCAGCCGTCTATAAATTTAGGATTGCTTTAAGTATCCTGCTAGCAGTTTAATAGAAAACTAATAAGCAGCTCATTTTGCAGCATACAAATACTGAACAAATGGCACAAAAATTTACTGATCAATAATACAATAATAGGATAACTTTACTTAAAAATAACAGCTGCATTTAAAAATAAATAACAATAACAAAAACAGAGACAGTAACAAATATAGTTTTTATAAAAAATTAAACTGACAAAGACACATAAAGAACCTAGCACAATCTTAAAACTCGAACCCTTTGAATAACAAAAAAGGCAACAAACTTTATTATCAAGGATTCTATTTTACAAAATAAAGTTCAGTAAAAAATTTCTGTCGCTATTTTATTCAATTATATATTCCTGTATTCTCATTATAACTTTTACGACTAAATGACTATAAAGACGAAGGGTAAGATTTACGAAGCGCGTTTGACTTAAGGTGGTAGTTGCGTTTTCGAGGTTTTTGTGATTTCTATGTAAACTTTGCGCCACCAGTACTCAAGTTATAAGTGACGCCTGAGCATAAATTTTTGGGACAGTACTGTAAAGGTCAAAATCCCCAGGCATGTCTCTCACTTTTTTGAAATTTCACCTGTGGACATTTTTAGAGGGTTTTAATTACAAGAAAATATCTTAAATTTTCGGTGAGTTTGCTTTTCAGCTATTTTCTCAGTAAATTGACTAGTTATTTAAAAAGTGGGGGACATGCCTGGGGATTTTAAACATGTCAAAAACCTTAACAACTTTCAGCCCCAACAGGTAATCGTATGCTTCAGAGCTGTGGCGCAAACTTTTTGTAAAAAATCCTCGTATTTTGGAAAGGACCTTTGTTTAGCCGCGTGTAGTGAAAAGAAAATCAAATTGGTTAAGTTTCAATGATATTTGGGATTTTTTTTTTTGCAAAAGCTGTGTTTTGATTTTAGCTGGGTATGGGTTTTAAAAACACCTAAAAACGCAATTACCCCCTTAAACACAGTCTATTGAAGTTGACCACGTGACTGCACAAAATACACATTGAATTTTTCAGAATTTTTCATAACGATGTTCTATTTCAAAAGAACGTTTTAGACAGAGTCTAAAGTTGAACACCTTTGGTGAATCTGATTCCACGTACTAATAAACAATATGCATATTAATATAATGCAAGCGACAATAAAAATAGTAACTATAAAAAACAATTTAATACAATGGCCGAAAATAGCACTATAAAACTAAATTAATATGACTATTAATACGCTTAAGTTAAAATAGCATTCACATTACATACATAAAACCAGTGTTCAGAAACTAGAGCTACTGAGTTAGGGCTGCAATAAGTAAACTACAAAAACATTTTTTTTAAACGAACCTTATCTTGAAATAAAATTAAAAGATCCCTTTTGCTTTTACCAGAAATATAATATAAAATAGCAGCTGAAAAACAACCAAAAAGTCACGGTGTCAATCAGCTGCGTAAAAAAACACTAAGTATTTAAATAAATACATTAGCACCTAAACTTTGCATGCAAAAATATTATTAAGTAGTTGTCATGTGAAAATTATAATATAAAACTATATAAAACTTTAAAGCTTGCTAGCTATCATCATAATTCGTCTTTCTTGGCCGGTTTGAGTTCTGGTAGTATTTTGGTGTCCTCAGTGTCGCTTATATACCCATCCTGTCCCGTATAATGTGTGGGATGCACCAACAGTGGTTCAGCCGTGAAAGCCTGTAAATTTCTCTGCTTATAATGGGCCGCCCAGGTTTTCTGCGGATGTCTATCGTACATGATAGGCAGAAATTCGTCCACAGGAATCAGTCGTTGGAGTGGCTCACTGGCAAGCAGTTTACGAGCACCCGAGTCACTGATCAGATAGCCCAAGGTCCAGTAGGTATAGCCTACTCTGGCTATCACTTCTGAGCCTATAATAAACAAAACCTATTGTAGCTTACAGGTCACAATCTGTGTACTAAATAACGCAAGCATTCACATCGTACTATTAAAAAAGTTTGCATCAGCGAAGCATATTGCTTAATAGGGGCTGTTCACAAATCAGATTACCGGAGGATATTACTGCTTATTACAAAGGAAAAAAGTGTAAACCCTATTAACTTTGTTAGTTTAACGCTAACGTCAACAAAAGCAAATAAAAACCTGGCACAAATGTCAGTTCCTCTTCGTTGTGGAGTCGTTTGCGCCCAATGTAAATCAAGTCCCATTTGCCCGTTAACAGTTTTTTAGCATCCTGCAGCACTTGCGCTAGCCGTCGCCGAAAATCCAACATAAACCTACACAAAAAACTATACGTAACTAAAAAATGTATATACCTTCGAAAAACTATCAACAATACACTCCAAACACATGGATTTATTTACATACAATGGGCAACCACCCACATCCCCTTCCAATGCCTTAAAAATAATTTTTCCTGGCTCTCGCAAAAAACACAATCAGTGACGCCAGGGGTGTTGCGGCCCATTTACGGAAAAATAGGAAATAAAATAGGAATTTCCCAGAGAAAAATAGGAAAAAAATAGGAATTTCTGAGCAAAAAATAGGAAAAAATAGGAATTTTTTGTGGACTTTTTATTGAAATCAGGGTTTTTTGTTTCAAATCGACCACTGCTTAAAACTTGTTCTTTTTTATTTTTGAGTGTTCTTTTTTACGATGACTTGTTCTTTCTTACTGAAAGTTTACAGCCCCCAGTACAAATCGGAGAAGTTTTTAACTTTTAGGCTAAATTCAGTCAATTGGAGACGCATCGGGAAAATTTTTCCGGCTAACTTTGATTCAGTGTCGCGCGGCGGGCACATGAAGGCTGCGTAAATAAATCCTGCGTATTTTTGTTTTCGACTGTGTAAATTTAAGGTCCACTGCGTATATAAATACGCAGTATTTTACGCAAAAAACCATGCTTTGCTGATAGATTGGAATAGTAAGCCACGGAGTTGCAGGGGTCTGGGGGTGGCAGCCTCCAGGGAAAGATTTTGAGAGTTTTTGATTTTTACGCCAAATTTGGTCAATATATATCACGTATATATCGGGTATATATCGGGAATTTTTACGTATATATCGGGAATTTTTTCGGTGGGGCAAGTAAAACCAAAGGGGGGACATTTATGTAAAAATTCACTAAAATACCATGAAGTACCCTAGTCCTATGCAGTATGCACATTCGCAGCACTGCAAACTGAATAAAATAATAAACTGTCTACTGTCCAGTCCATTCGCTCTTTTAAGATCCCTGGAGAGAGTCCATTAGAACATATATCAGTCCGCAGAACATTTTTTGAAATTGGACACATTTTTGGTGCACTGTAGACACGATTCTGATGTTTTACACGGCTCCAGCTGGCTGTTCTACGGTTGTTCTTTTTTTCTTTTTTGCTGTTCTTTTTTAGAAAATGGTGTTCTAAAGAACATAATTTGAAATATTGCACTGTGGTAACAGTAAACTGCTGTTTTTCCGTCAAAACACAGGAAACCTATAGCGTCAGTCAGTGGCGTAAAAAATTTTGGGGAGGGAGGGATGGCTTTTTGATTGTTTTTGAAATGTGTTAAAAAGCACTTCGCAAAAAACGACAGATATATATTAGCATTTTTCGATCAAAACCAATGCTACTTTTTTACTAGAGCGGCATCGAAAGTAAAATTGGAGCCTCAAAACACCGAAAATTACAAAACTGCTGGGCCGACAAGGGTCCAGAAGCCAGTGGTGTATACAGAAAAAAATTAGGGGGGGAATAATCACTTCGATTTTTGAAACGTGTTGAAAATGAAATTCACTTGACTGCAAATACCACACAATGTACATAATTGTTAATTAGCATATTTAGTCCGTAAACAGTGCTATTTTTAGACCAGCGGCATCGAAAATAAATATGTAATACTGGAACTCAGAACACCGCAAATTATACAACCGGCAGCCGGCGAGCATCCGGAAGCTAAAAATCTGGAAATTTCACGACGATTCATGCATTACAGACAATAAATTTCAAAAAATGTCATTTTTACTATGGTAAAACAGCTACAAGAGTATACATTGTATAATAAACTGTACGCAATTCACCCATGTATATACACATGATGTCATGGAAGACAAATCCACAGAGTTGCCGCCGCCAGGCGTCTGGGGGCGGCAGCCCTCAGGAAAAATATTGCGAAAAATCGTGATTTTTAGGACGAGTTAGGTCACTTGGAGACGCATCGAAAATTCTTGCAGACGGAAATGAAAACAAAAAGGGGGATGGTCACATTAGACAGTGTAGAAGATACACAAGTAAAAGCAGAATAAGATACAGTCGTGTACACATCATAGGCTGTGATGAAAGATAATAGCAAGGAATAGCAAGCCACAAAGTTGTAGGGGTCTGGGCTGGGGACGCCTGTCCCCAAGAAAAAAAATGGAGGATTTTTTCATTTTTAGGCCAAATTTAGTCAATTGGTGACGTATCGGAATTTTTTTCTGGTCAGAGCGTCAGACGTAAAAACACCGAATAGGGACCCTTTGGGCGGTGAGCAGAATTTGAGCAATTTTCAATTTTGGTGAGCAAAAATTCGAAATCGTGAGCATTTGCCCCGTATTTCGCCCAAAAAACCCGGTACCTATTGCAAATTTGAAAAAATAGGAAAAAATAGGAATTTTTCCCAAAAAATAGGAAAAAATAGGAGGGGGTCGAAAAAATAGGAAAAAATAGGAAAAATAGGAGCCGCAACACCCACTGACCGCCCGCTTTTCAACCGTGGTTCGCGCACACCTCCTAGCTGGTGTATCCCTTGCCTCTTGGTTCAGGTGAAGGACAAGAAAACGAAATTAAACTGAGACTATTACAAGACAGATGTTTGAAAAATTGTATCCCAGAATTTTGAGTAAAATTTGGATAAAAATGATAAAAAACACAAATAACACGAATGTATGAAGAATCAATCTAGTCACACTTTATGGGCAATTCAAATTTGAAAAAAAGAATGTCAACAATATTATTGTCTTCAAAAAACAGAGTATTAATAGCCTACGAGCTGTCAACTGGTATTACTACAGTTACTACGACTGCCATTTTTATCATGGACAATTCTCAGCTAATCAGTATCACACACCTCAAATCATCTTCCATAACGAGAACAGTCTCAAGCTGTTTATCCACAATCTCCTGCCAAATTTTGTAATGACTCAGAAAACAGCCCACTTCTCCGAACGTCATTGGTCGGCCGTGATAAGGATCGCGGAATTCTGGCACAAACTTAATGCCTAAAATTGCAGAATAAGTATACGGACACCAGGTACTGCGTATAAACACAAGACTTTTGGATAAAAACACACATAACCAGGACCAAGGTTTAGCGGATATCTTTTCAACATTGACTGCTTGCACAATACTATACTGACTGTGTTTAAATCGCAGTTCATTTACATTATTTCGAAAGCAAATAAAAAAATCCATATAGTGAGTGTTAGCATTAGCATATTCTTAATCATACATGTAACGGGATCAAAATTTTTTTTTTGGGGGGGGCCTCTCCGGCCAAATTTTGGGGACCCTCCCCCCTAATCAATCGACCAAAAATACCCTATAATTGCAATTTTTTTTTAAAATTTTCGCAAACAAAGTGCCATTTTTTTCTAACCCAAATTTTTTCTTTTACCCAAATTTCGGCCCCTCCACCCGGCTGCTCAATTATTTGGGGGGGGGGGCTCCCCCATCCCCCTTCGTCATGTCTGGCATATTTTTAGGCTAAATTTTATGGGGGGGGGCGCGATGGGGGGGCAGCCCCTCCCATGGATGGGGGGGGGCGTCGACCAAAATGGGGGGGGCGCACCAATTTCACGATAAAACACTATTTTTACAGAAAAAATGGTTAATTATACGTTAAATGTTACGTTTTCATACGTTATTATAGCTACGCTAATACTAAATTTAGCCAAAAATGACTCAAAAACCTGACGAACACGACATCGCTACAGCTAAAAATTCGCTAAAACGTCCTTCCGAAAAAAAATTTGGGCTATGGGGGGGCACCCAATCTGAAATGGGGGGGGGCGCGACCAAAATGGGGGGGGGGCTCCGGACCAAATGGGGGGGGGGGGGGGCGCCCCCCCCCCCCCCCCCCCCCCCCAAAAATATGCCAGCATGTATGTTCGTTCCTATGGATGTTGTTGTGATGGAACGGGATCCTGAACGCAAATCCCGATCCCGAAAGTACATCCGGATCCCGAACTAAAATCCCCTTCGATCACTAATTCCTAAAGTCCGACAAATAATACAGCCACCTCTTACTTATTTTAGTGGCATGACTTCTGCGGCTCATTTTTGACAAACTTTAGTATCTTACCATTAGCATATTAGTATGTACATAATTATTGTACTATCTATTAGTTATACTCCAACAGTGGCGTACCCAGAAAAAAATTTCGGGGGGGGGAATGACTTTTCGATTTTTTGTATTGGGTTAAAATGTACTTTTTAGCAATTTTAACACTCGTAAAACGCCTTACAAACGCAAGATTACTAAACCACAAGGCTGCAGGGGTCTGGGGGCGGCAGCCCCCAGAAAAAAATTGGCGATTTTTCCAATTTTTAGACCGAATTTGGTCAACTGGAGACGTATCAGAAATTTTTCCGACAAAATTTAAAACAAAAGATGGGATTGTCATATTATCAGACGGTGTATTCCACAAGTAAATGTAGCATAATATACTCGTGTAGCATAATGTAGCACATGCAGCATAATGTAGTTGTGTATACATGCATAGGCTTTGATGAATGACAATAACGAGGAATAGTAAGCCACATAGTCGCAGGGGTCTGGGGGCGGCAGCCCCCAGAAAAAAATTTGGGAAAAATTTTGATTTTCAGGCCAAATTTAGTCCATTGGAGACGTATCAGAAAAATTTTCCGGCCGGACCATAAAAACCACAGGGGGGACCCTTGTGTAAAAAATCACTGGGGAAAAATTTCGGGGGGGGGGGGATTCCCCCCATCCCCCCCTGGGTACGCCCTTGTACTCCAATAACTGCATGCGAATTGTCTGTACATTATAAAATGTGTAAAAACACGATTTTACACATATTTACACACATGCTAAAACACACAAAGTCCACTCGCTCCAGCCTTCGGCCACTAACCCATGCTTACGATGTCTTCCTGCGACAATTGTTTTCCGTCCACAGCTGGCACCAGGCTCGCGTTGATGCCTAGAAGGCCGAGCACAGTCTGCATGCGATCAAGCCGGTCTGGTCGCCGGGCAAGGTTGATCAGATAGACTTCGGACAAGCCTAGTTTGTCCACGACTGGTGGCTGGTATCCGTCCAAAAAGGCACTAGGCAATAAGCCTAAAACAATAAAATAAATTAAAAGGAATGCCCAAAAACAGTGTTAATTTAGTCTTGGTAGTGCAAAACCTATGACTATTACGATCAAGGAACTGCCGCTAATAGTTCAGTTGTTCATTGCCAATGTTTCTACGCAGTATTGCAATGTAAGGGGACTATATTATTTACATGCAAATATATAGAACTTTGCGACAGCTAAATAATATTAATTCTATACTATGCAAACTCACTAAAGGACAAACTGACAGATCTTACACATCTTAAACTAAAAACCAAAATATAAATAAAAAAAGATCCGCACAAGCATTTAACTACTATACAATATACAACATACATTAAAAGCTGATCGTTAATAAACCAGCCCCAAATATTCAGCTATGACTTCACTTAAAAATACCACATTGAAAAAAGTAGCAAATACCAGGTGGTCCGTCCCGCAGACTTTCAGTCAACAAATACAGCAACTGCTGTTGATCATCCTCCAGTGCAAACTCCGCCCCAAGTGGAGGCGGTATCACTCCAAACTTTGGACTATTCAGGATGTGCATCGACACGCCGGCTCGTTTGGCCGAGTGAGCCAGCACAATTATGTCGTCCTTTGGTCCAGCGTAGGAGCCGGGCAAAAGGGAGGGCGAGAAACCCAGCTGCAGGGAGGCTGAGCGACGCAGGTCCACCAGCACAGCCGAGTGGACTAGGGGCACTGAGAATAGACCCTGAAATATAATATTAGATTACTTGAGTTGGTAGAGGGGATCCGGATCATAGATTTTCGCAAAATTAGGGTGAAATGCTCCGGGTGCATATCTAGTTGGTTACGATGTGGGTGACAAAATTGAAGTCATTACGTATATATATATATATATATATACATAGTTTATAGATCTGGTTGAAATACGGGCTCAAAAGAAAAACTGTTTGCTACTCTGGGAACCAGGGGCGTAGCCAGGGGGGGAATGGGGGGAAATTCCCCCCTCTCCCGAAATTTTTTCCGACTGAAATTTTACACAAGGGTCCCCCCTTTGGTTTTTATGGTCCGGCCGGAAAAATTTTCCGATGCGTCTCCAATTGACTAAATTTGGCCTAAAAATCCTAAAATTTTCTAATTTTTTCTGTGCCAGACCCCTGCAACGATGTGGCTTAGTGTTCCAGGCCTTTGTCTTGTATGGAAGCATGTGTATGTGCATATAGTTGCATTGTGCACTATGTTTTTGCTTAATACACTGTTTAGTGTATCGTTTCAGCTGTTTTATTGTTACAAAAATGATATTTTCAGTAGATTTACAGGTTTTAATGTCAAAGCGTTGTTTTTGACCGACAAATGCTAATATGTGTCGTTTTTTGCGTTAAAATAGCAATTAAGTGCATTTTAACACATTTCAAAAAATCGAAAAGTCTCCCCCCCCGAAATTTTTTTCTGGCTACGCCACTGCTGGGAACTATATATATATATATGCACTGGTAATGGCATATTTATGCAACTGTGAATGCATGCGGTCTACCCGCACACACCGAGTGAATAGAAAATATATACGTAATATAAATGTACAAGATTAGTTGAAAAATAACAGCATGCATTCATGCTCCCGTTCCCCTGCATCAATGATAAGCTACGGACCAGTTTATGTAGCGAAGTATATATCAATCTAGCGGACTAGAGTTTAGAATTATTGTAAAGCAAAATATTTTATTACAATAATTTGTACTGATAGAGTCCGTTTAGATACTCTATTATAGCAGGCGGGGAAAAAAACCCGCATTTTCATATTTCGTCAAGTAGCTCATAGACTATACGTTTTCACGGGAAACCAAAAAAATCTGTCGTAGGCCTAACCTTGCTTTAAATGCTGGCACCGGTTTCATTTCGCTATCTCTTACCATTTTTTGGCGGGAAGCCAAAAACTTGCCGGGAAAAAAAACCCATTTGGGGGAAAAAAACCCATGTGGGGGAAAAAAACCCACCCCATAAATCACCCGAAAAGTGTGTTAGCGGTAGTTTTTCAACGCTATGGCACGTATTGGGAGTAGTAGAGGCCCCTGATGCCAAAACTATGCGCCGATTTGCTATGGGGCCTCAGGTAGACAAGTTTGAAAACTGCCCTTCGCAGCCCAGTATAAAATTTTGAATTTTCAGATTTGAAAACAAAACACCTTAATTTCGCCTGAAAACGTTGAAAACAACTAAAAAGTTGCTATTACGCTTCAAATACATGCAAAATCTGCACTTTTTGGCTACTTTTTACGCCATAGACCCTCCATGGAGGGTACCTAAGTGGGTGTGACTGGTCGTGACGGGCATATTTTAATTTTATTCGGTTATTTGGCGTGTGACTGGTCGTGACGGGCATATTTTAATTTTATTCGGTTATTTGGCGTTTAAACAAGAGAAATTAACAGGTTATAATTAAAAACATACAAAAAACTGGCAATAATACAAGATAATACTACTTTCCGCTTCAAAGGGACCTCAAAATGACAAAGTCCGACTATTAGGCCCGTATTCCAGAAATTGATCAAGAAAGTGTCAGTATGCGCATTTGTGTTAATATAAACGTCTTTTTGCACTACCATGAGTCTTTTGGAGTAGCTACAAGGTTTTTCGACATCACCAGACCATTTTCAAAAAGTGGTTTTTTCCCCCCACATGGGTTTTTTTACCCCGTCTAATTTCGGTCATGCCCCCCCCCCCCCTCGTACGAAAGAAGGAGGGACCTGCCACTGCGGTCATGGATAGAGGAAGGGTAGTCCTCTGTAAAAGTGTTTTACATTTGAGCTCGCATCTCTTAGTGCTGAGAAATGAGACTCCAAAATTCACCTCCCTTGGAGCCATGTCGGGTCAAAAATGGGGGGTCAAAATTTTTGACTCATAAAAAGTACCAACGAGACCCCGTTTGGATACCGCTTATATACGTTTGCCTACAGGGACTGTACTATACGCTGGCAAATTTTTAGACCTGTACCATATACCGAAGTTCCGGAACCGGGGTGGGTTTTCCCCCCAAAAATAGGGTGGGGTTTTTTCCCCGCCTTCTATATACATCCTGCATTTAAAAATAACTATGTATCTGTCTGTACCAACCGTAATCTCTCTATCTTTTATTTTCTGATAATCCTCTGAGCGCAAGTAATATCCCTCCTCATCTATCGCTCCCCAATAATTGGAATATGCACCAAATGAGTCCAGCATCGGAGCTACAATAGTCTTATTGGTATTGACGAGGGTTCGCAAAACGGTCGGGTCCGTTAACAGTGCATCTGCGTCCAGAAAAAAAGCAAAATCAGCCCACAACTGTCTGACTCGCTCCAAAGAACGCTGCCGCAGATCAATCACGTGCTCCATGCGCTTTTCTGTCCAATCAAAAACGCCACGCTCATTTGCATAATTGGTTTTCGCGGACGAGCCTGCCTGAAAATCAGATAAATTGATAAATAATTTTTTCACAGAGATTTCACAGAACCTTTCGATTGTCTATCATTATATATATATATATATATATATATATATATATATATATATATATATATATATATATATATATATATATATATATATATATATATATATATATATATATATCAGGGATCGATCGGAGTTCCGGTTCCGGTTCCGGTTCTGGTATTTCAAAAGTACCAGAACCGGAACCGGAACCACTAATTCTCTGAAAAAGGATTTTGCTTTTAATTTTGTGTTGTTCGTCCATGAAAATTTTCCGACAAGTCTCCAATTGACCACAATCAGCCAAAAATAAAAAATTTCTCCAGATTTTGTTCTGGCGGGAGTCTTGCGACTCTGTGGCTTGCTTAGTCTTAGTCTTCTTTCTTATTCTCTTTCATCAAAGCTCAGGCACCCACTTATAATGTACTGTACGAGTATATATGCATGTTGCATACTTATATACATATATATACATTTATATTCTAGCTTAATACACTCATATGTATAGTTTTGTCAGCTTCAATGTCCCAGCCAGGGGGGGGGTTGCGGGGGTCGCGACCGCCCCCCCTTTTGGTCGAACCTGAAGAAATTGTACACAAGGATCCCCCCTTTGGTTTTTATTGCCCGGATGAAAAAAATTTCCGACACCTCTCCAATTGACCAAATTTGGCCTAAAAATCAACAAAATATCATATATATAGTTTTTGCCTGGGGGCTGCCGCCCCCAGACCCCTGCAACTTTGTGGTTTACTGCCTATTCCTTCTTATTATCTTTCATCAAAGCCTACGCTTGTCTACACTACAACAAGAGTACATTATGCTGAATTTCTTTGTGTCACTGTCTGAAGTGACGTTCCCATCTATTGTTTTAATTTTCCTGTCGGAAAAATTTCTGACACGTCTCCTATTGACCAAATTTGACCCAAAAGTCAAAAAGTTCTAGAATTTTTTCCTAGCGGCAGCGAGGAAAAGTGAGTGAGTGAGTTTAATTTAAATGACCAGACTTGCATTTGTTTATATACACAACTTCGTTAAAAAGTGCAAAAATATTTGGATTCTGGGGCTCCCGCCCCCAGACCCCGCAATAGTGGGTTTAAAAAATTGAGCAAAAAAGCCCTTTTTCCCGCCCCTTTTCAAAATCCTGGCTACGCCCCTGTTAGCTACCTCAATCATACATGTAACAGCACAAAAATTTTGGGTACCCCTCCCTCCTCTGGTAAGACCCCCCCTCCCCTGCGTCAACTCAATTTTGACCCCCTCCCTCCCAAAAATGACACAATTTTTACCTTTTTTGACAAAAAAACACCGATTTTGACAATTTTTGGCGAAAATTTTGGTAAAAATCGCCTAAATTTCAAGAAAAAATGCCGATTTTTTCAAATTTTGGCCAAAATTTTACTCCCGCCGGGACCCTCACCCCTCTCTTCGCCCTGGCGGGACCTCCCCTCCCTCCCCCTGGAGCGAATTTTGGGGGGGGGGGTCTTCGCCCCCCCATCCCCCTTAACTACATGTATGACCTCAATGAAAGCCGAAGGTTCATGGTTTTTTACGCTACGGCCTAAAAATCAAAAATTTCTCCAATTTTTTCCTAAGGGCTGCCGCCCCCAGACCCCTGCACCTTTGTGAGTTTGTCTTAGTTGCTTTTGTGATGAAGTTGCTTTTATGATCATCTTTCTTGAAAGCGTGTCCACGTGTACATGAGTGCATTCAGTTTATATACTTGCTTACTATATATATAATTTTTAGTGTTTTGAGCCGCACTATCACTTGCGATTGGTCAGAAAATAGCATTCTTTTTGAACGAAGTATTCTCAGGTGTGTTGTTTTTGGCGTTAAAATTTGGGAAAAAATGCATTTTAACACATTTTAAAAATTCTTTAATCTTTTAAAAAGCGGTTGCAGGAATTTTTAGCGTAAACAAACTGTATTTTATAATCTGGGGACTGTTAGAAGGGTAGTAAAAAAATGTAAGCAAAAGAAAACAAAAAAATTTTATTTGAAAATATTGCAAAATATAGGGTCTTTTGAAGGGGGTTCCGGTTCCGGTTCCGGTATTTTTAGGTGGTTCCGGTTCCGGTAGTTTTAGGGTTCCGGTTCCGGTAGTTTTAGGGTTCCGGTCGATCCCTGATATATATATATATATATATATATATATATATATATATATATATATATATATATATATATAGACATGTAAGGCTGCTAACAATATAGTATGGTGACTTTTATTGTAGTTACTAAAGACATACACCAAGGATCAAATCGTGCTGTGTTTAGAAAACTAACTAACGAGTACATAATTAACTTCTTGACATTTACCCCCCGCTTTTCTTAGCGAAGGTTTATCCTTGACTTTTATTCTTTAATATGTTTGAGACGTCCCTGATGCACAATTTGATGGCGACCTTTCGTGTTACATCCGTAGGGTACTATTTCACAACTTAATGGTTTAACGACCTTGCGGATCTTGTAGGGTCCGGTCCAGGGTCTGGCTAGTTTTCTCGAGTGACCTGGTTTATTCAGGATTTCAGGACAGTGAAGTAGAACTTTATCCCCTTGTTTGAAATTCTTTTTTGTTGTTTTCCTGTTATAGTAAAATGCCTGCGTACACTGTGCTTTGCGAATATTTTTTTGTACCAATTGCCGAGATTCCTGAAGTTTTCGTTTCATTATGGTGGCGTAAGAGTCGAACGATGCGTACTGTTGCGGTCTCAAAAGGTCCACGTCAATAGGCAATCTAGCCAGTCTGCCGTAGACTAATTCGAACGGAGTAGCTTTTGTTGTTTCGTGTACGCTTGTTCTATAAGCAAACAGCAGGGATGGTATGTGCATATCCCAATCTCTTTGGTCTAACGCAACATAGTTTGAAAGCATTGAACTTAAAGTTCCATTAAATTTTTCTACAAGTCCGTCTGTTTGGGGATGATATGCAGACGTCTCCACTTTCTTGCTAGCAAATTTTTGGCATAGTTCTTTAACAATTTTAGCCGTAAAAGCTTTTCCACGATCTGATATAATCATACTTGGTGCGCCGTGCCTGCATATTATACTTTCGTATACAAACTTAGCTACTGTAGTTGAGTCCGCTTTTGCTATTGCCGCGGCTTCAGGCCATTTTGTCCAGTAATCTTGAGCTACAACAATGTATTTGTTACGGTTATTTGTTTCCGGAAGTGGGCCTAGAATATCTATTCCAATTTTCTCAAATGGGCCGTTGACTTTTATGGGTATCATAGGCACCTTTTGTTGCGGCTTGTTTCTTTTTGTTTGACAAGTTTCACAGATTTTTGACCAGTAATCTGTATCCGCATACATATTTGGCCAGTAGTATCGTTCGCGCATTTTTAAGTATGTTTTAAAGAAACCGAGGTGTCCGCCAGTAAGGGGTTCCGAATGACAAACTTCGAATATGAGTTGCCGCATTTGTTGAGGAATCACCAGCTGTTTAGTCGCTGTTCTCCTTCCTGTTCGAAACCACAAATGGTACAAGAGCCCGTCTTCTATTATATAATCATCAGAAATTCTAACCACTCTTTTAGCTAAATTATTATCGTCTGGTACAATTCCATCCTCAATGTAGTTTATAATTGCTTTGAATAGTAGATCTGTCCTTTGTTTGGCTTTGACCAATTTTTGTGACAAGGTTTCGGTCATTGTAATTGCAGCCGAACTTTCGCTTATCCTGGTCAAGGCGTCTGCATTATTGTGTATCTTTCCCGGGCGATAATTTACTTCAAAGTCGAATTCTTCTAACGATAGGATCCATCTAGCTAGCTGTCCCTCTGGATTTTTAATAGAGCGCAACCATTGAAGTCCTCTGTGATCAGTTATGACGGAAAAATGTCGGCCAAGTAAGTACTTTCTAAATTTTCGAATCGACCAAACGATAGCTAGTGTTTCACGTTTTGTTATGGCATATCGTTTTTCAGCTTCACTTAGTTTCCGGCTAGCATATGCGATCACGACTTCTTTATCATTTTGGTTCTGTGCTAAAACTGCACCGAGCCCGGAGCCACTTGCATCCGTATACAATATATACGTTTCATTTACTCTAGGAAATGCAAGAATCGGGTCTGATGTCAAACAGTTTTTTATTGTTTCAAATGCTTTGTCTTGCTCCTCGGTCCATACGAAAGGCTGGTTTTTTCGAAATAATTTTGTCAATGGTGAAATTATCGAAGCGAAGTTTTTAATAAAAACATTGTAGTACGTGGCTAAACCAACAAATGATCGGAGCGAGCTGACGTCGGTTGGCTTGGGAAAACTTTTCACGACTTCGACCTTTTTGGGATCAGGTTTCCGTCCTTCATTAGAAACTACATAACCAAGAAATTCCGTTTCACTTGCTCCGATATTACATTTCTTGGGTTTCAGCCGTATGTTAGCTGATCGAAGCAGTTCGAATATTTGTTGTAGGTGATTGAGATGGTCGTCAAAAGTCTTAGAATATACGAGTATATCATCGACGTATACGAGTACAAATTTTTGAATTACATCTTTTAGAATAATGTTCATTGTTCGTTGAAAGGTCGCACCGGAGTTGCACATGCCAAATGGCATTCTCAACCACTCATACGTACCGCGATGAGTGATAAATGCACTTTTTTCGCGGTCGGCTTCAGCTAGCTCTATTTGCCAATAGCCACTAAAGGCATCGAGCGAGGAAAAGAAATTAGCGTCATTTAGGTGGTCAAGGCAGTCGTCAATTCGGGGCATTGGATACGTGTCTTTTTTAGTTATTTTATTGATTTTCCTGTAGTCAATACAAAACCTATCGGAGCCGTCTTTTTTTTTGACAATAACGACTGGCGATGACCACGGTGAGAATGAAGGAACTATGATACCGTCTTTTAGCATGTTATCCACATGTGTGTCTATTTTGCTTCTGTGTTCATATGGTGCTGGGTAAGGTAACTGTTTTATGGGTGAGTGGTCTCCAGTGTCGACTTTATGTTTTATAATATCAGTTTTTCCCATCTCATGAAAATCGAGCGCAAAAATATCTGAATATCTTTCAATTAGAGTCTTGACCGCATTAAATTTCGGCAAATCACTTTTGAGATTGTCACTAATGTTTAGTTGTTGTAAAATAGTCTGAATTCTAGTATTATTCAGATTAAAAATGTCATTTTTACTCGAAAATTGCTTCGATTTAGTGCTTATAGTACACACGGCGTCTTTGGAAATTGTCTGAAATAGTCCGACTACAGCATTTTTACCTATTTTCATTTTTCTTAATGTATTATTGATTAAACTAACAATGCATTGACCGCTGTCATTTACTCGCACAACGCCTTCACGTATTGTAGGTCTTATTCGCTTAGGTTGTGGTTCAATATTAGGACTAATAGGTTTAACAATGCCTATTCCTGTTTGTTCAGGAATTTTCACGAATACCAGCTTTTCAGATTTTGGCGGAATAAAGACATCGTCGACCGATACAACATCAATTGACAATACTTGTTCTTTCGTCGTTTCTGCAAAGGTTACGTATCGATCAGAAACTCGGAATTGCTTACGTTTGTAGTCAACTGTTGCACCCAGATTCCACAGTAAATCGGATCCAATAATAAATGGGTGAAGAATATCCGAAGCCACAGTAACTGGATGTCGAAATGTGATCCCACAGATTAGCATAGTTGCTACAAAAACCCCGATCAAATCCAAATTTTCACCGGCTACGCCAGATGCGGTATATGGAGCCGGTTGTAATTTGTCTTTGATTTCTTTGGGGAGCCTTTTAAATTCGTCGTTCCTCATGAGCGTTATGCTTGAAGCTGAGTCGACACACATCGGAATCCTTTCGTTTTCGATTTTTCCGCTTATTTTGGGGATAAGCTTACAGCGTCTACTTTGTATGGGAGCGTCATTTACGTTTAGAGTTGAATCGGCTACAAATGTTTTCTTAGAAACAGTTATAGTCGGCGGCAACTTAGCGTCTTTATCGGCAGCAGCTGACTGGGGGCAAGTCAGCGTCGGCTTAGCGTCTCTGTCAACAGTAGTTGACCGGGGGTAGCTTGGCTGTGGCTTAACGTCTTTAGCGGCATTAGATATCTGAGGGTAATTTGGCGGCGGTTTAACGTCTTTTTCGACATTGGATAATTGGTGGTGAGTTGGTTGCGGCTTAGCGTTTCTATTCACATTAGCAGACTGGGGACAATAGGGGGTAATAGGGGTGACAGTATGTGTTGAGGGATGACAGTTCTTTAGGATCGATATCCCCCTCGTGACGTCGATCCGAACGTGTTTCCCGTCTGAGCTTGGGTGCGAGAGCGACAAAATTTGCTGACATGACCTGCTTTTTCACAAAGGAAGCAGATGGGGTTTCCGTCTTTAGTGCGCCAGTCCTCGGTTCGTTTTGGTTGTCTTTCTAGGATTCCTTTTGTTGAAATTTTGTATCTGTTGCTTGGTGTGGCGTGTATTTGAAGCCTTTGTTCGATTTCTTTCTGATTTTCTTGAATTGCGTTCAGTTGTCTTTTTATGTCTTTAAGGTCGCAATCTTTGACTGTTGTTGCTTGAACTAATTCTTGCTTTATAGCGGCTACTGATTGTTGATTAAGCTGTTCGTCTTGACTCTTGAGTGTCAGATGACTTTCAAGTCTTCTGGCTATTTGCAGTGCTTCGCTGTAAGTTTTTGGACAGGATTGCAACACTTTCCATTTTATTTTTTGTTTTAGCCCATGGATAAACTTGTCCATCAAGATGACATCTTGAGCATCGACGGATAGTGTAGCATGGGCCCTTCTGACTAACTTTGTTATGTCGAGGCCAAACTTTTCTACCGACTCCGTATCCCCTTGTGTGCGTTCTGACAGTTGTGTGTAGAATACTTGACGAGCTTCAGCTGGTAGGAAAGCTTCCGTCAGTTGGGTCTTCAATTCGTCATATTTGTCTTGCAGCATGGGATCACGAGCAACTAATTCTTCATATTTGTCGCCTGCAGTGTCATTCAAATACAAGGCTACAATTCCAGCTTTGTCACTGGAGCTCCAACGGTTGACTTTAGCAATTCTTTCAATTTTCTTGAACCAAACTTCGATATCTTCACCCGGTCGTCCGCGAAATTGCTCCAAAGTGTTTAGTCCGATTTGTGACAGTTTGACTGGTGCATGGCCGGCAGTGTCATTGTCAGGTGCTGATGAGCCAACATCTGGTTGGTCCTCAGGTGGTACAGGCGATTGGCGTCTTTGGCGTCTATTCGGCATAGTGTTGGTTAGCGGCAGAAAATGGAACAGTAAGTAGCGCTGCCACCAATTGTAAGGCTGCTAACAATATAGTATGGTGACTTTTATTGTAGTTACTAAAGACATACACCAAGGATCAAATCGTGCTATGTTTAGAAAACTAACTAACGAGTACATAATTAACTTCTTGACAGACACTTTTGACTTTGAAAGTCATATTTCGGTTAATATATGACGAATCATAAAATCGTGCATTTTGGGTCTAGATAATTTATTCTTAAATATTTGTGCCTTTTTTGGCATGTTTTTCTTGTTTAAACTCGTCAAAAAGTGGCCAGATTTGGAAGTGCTCAAAAAAGCCAAATTGGTCTACTTTGAGCATGTGCCATACAAATCATCTTTGCAGTTAAAAAATAAAACTTCACATAAATGTAGAAGAAAAGTAGTGCTTTCTAACAGTATAAAAATGTGCTGTTAAGTTAATTAATTATTGAGTACTAGCCTGTTGAAAAACACTGCACATTCGTTACTACCACCTTAAACGCAGAACTTAAATGGAGAACATTTTTTTCAAAAAATTGGGCGCTGAAAGTGTTTTTCAATCTGTCAATAGCATTATATACATGTAAATGTACTGGCTTGCGAGGCCGTTTCTGTGAAAATCTATTTTCCTTTTTCTCTGCTCAACAGTGGCATACCCAGAAGGGGGGCTAAGGGGGACATCAGCCCCCCTTCGCGATTTCAGACCCCCCCCTTTTGATTTTGATTAAGGTGGCGCTCCTGAAATGTGACTTTTCAAAAAATGGCAGTTTGGGGCCAATTTTAGATACACAATGGCAAGGTGGTGTAAAAGTATGCCTAAATACAAAAAATGAAGTTGATTGATACAAATTAGCATTCACTGTAGACCAAACGTGAGTGGAATTTCGGCTTGCGATTTCTCTTCGCAAGTAAGTACACAGCTGTTGCACAATCAATAGCTCATTTTGCTCGCCTCAACGTGATCGAGCGGTCGCAAAGTCATTTTTGATGAATATAATTGATATATTGAAAAACACTAAAATAGCGATTTTTGAAAAAACATAAATTTGGCTAAATTTTTTAGATACTATCGATTTGCCAAAAATCAAATTTTGCGACCGCTCGAAGATGACAAGGTGCATTTATGTGCCAAATTTTAACTTTTTTCGTAGAGCCATTTTTTTAAAATCGCAAGCCGAAAATTTGCGTTTGTATTCACACGCACTATATTTCTGTCTCATGCAGAAATTATTGCGTTAGTTCACAAAAAAATTTTACCACACTCAATAAAACAACAAAAATTTTTAATTACGTTTCAGTAAATTACTACTGCTAGTGTTTTTCAGCCTTTCAAATTCATTACATACGTGTAAATGCACTGGCTTGTGAAGGCATTTCCGTGAAAATCTATTTTTCTTGACGAAATTTGCTAAAAAATGTTCAAAAAAAATTTTATGTGATATGTACATCAAATTGAAGGAAATTTACTTCTGATCAACTTTTGTTCTTACGATGCATGTTTATTTTTGCGCGTTTTCAAAATAATGGCCAAAACCCACATTTCAGGAGTGCCACCTTACAGATTTATGCGGGGGAGGGCAGGGAACGGGCCCCGAGCCCACCCTTTGGATCTGGGGCCCCCCTTTGACAAAGAGGACCTATAGAAAAAAATTCCGATACTTCTCCAATTGACTAAATTTGACCTAAAAATCAAAAAAAATCAAAAATTTTAACGATAGCTATAGCTATAGCCGCACAGTCAAAAAACTGATAACTTTTTTGGTCGAACGAACGTTATTGGCTAAACTTTCTGAGAGTGCTAATACTTTTTTGGTCGTTTGAATTAATTTGCTAACGAAAATTTGCAAAAAATTCCAGATGTCTCCAAGTCACCAAATTTTGTCCGAAAAAAAAACAATTTTCTTATTACGCCTATAAAAGTGTCGGCTCAGTAGTCCTTCATTCTAGTATCCCACACGGGAGAAGCAGCTGCTGTGCATCAAACCAAAAGACGAAAAGTGCCAGTCGCAATGGGACGAAGATCGACCAAAAACTAAAAAACGGCGGGTGGGGTCTGCCGCTCCTAGGCTCCTGCTGCAAGGCTTGCAAAGTTGCAACCACTCTAATTTTACGCCAACTGTTGCTTCTTTTTAATGGAAAATATTTTTCAAAATTCTAAAAAGCTACAGCTTCTGGGGGCTGCCGTCCCCAGACCCCTGCAGCTGCAACCATTCTGTTTTTACAACTGGCCCACTGAATGCTGAAAAGATTTTGTAAATCGGTTCAGGCTTTGGAAAGTTACTAAAGTTTTTCTGAAGCTATCCAGGCCAGCCTGATAGAAGCGTTACAGAACCGCAGGAAGGTTCAGTTGAAATTTCGAGCTATATATAGCTGCGAAATTTTTTAAAATATAGAACTGGTTGGAGTACACCTACTTGTTTGGTATGATGCTTGCTGATGTGACGGTCTTACCTTTCGTTTTAAAAGGGTCCCCTTTCCCTATTTATTTTGTATTGCCCGGCCGAAAAAAATTTCTGCTTTGTGTCCAGTTGACCAAATTCGGCCAAACAATTGAAAAAATCTCCAACTGTTTTCTGGGTGCTGCCATCAGCAGACCCCTGCAACTCTGTGTGGCTTACTTACTATTCCTTGTTATCATTCTTCAAAGCCTATGCATCAGGGTTGGCAGTCTCGGTCTCGGTCTCGTAAAAAACCCGAGACTAGGCTGGTCTCGGTCTCGGTCTCGGTAGGTATTTCAGATGAGACTTGAAGTTTTCAAAATTTTCAAACATCACAAAATTTTTTTTTGCAATTGAAGTTTCCTATTAGAATGCCACGCATGAAATGGTCAAACAAAACTGTCTGCTGCAGAAGAATGTTAGTTCGCCGGCAAACTCTGGCTAACTTCAAGTTTAAACTTTGTATATCAAGCTAGATTTTATATTAAAGTTTGAGCTAAAACACAAGAAAACTTTTTCCAGAAAAAACCCAGAAAAAACCCAGAAAAAATTTTCTGGGTTTTTTCTGGGTTTTTTCTTGCTTTTTTCTGGGTTTTTTCTAACTCCATTTGTCGAATTTCTGGGTTTTTTCTGGGTTTTTTCTGGGGTTTTTCTATTGATTTCTGGGAATTTTCTGGGTTTTTTCCGGGATTTTTCTGGGTTTTTTCTACCTTCCAGTCTCACTTTCTGGGTTTTTTCTGGGAATTTTCTGGGTTTTTTCTGGATGTTGCCTGGGTATTTTCTGGGGTTTTCTGGGATTTTTCTGGCTTTTTTCTGGGTATTTTCTGGGTTTTTTCTGGGTATATTCTAGGTTTTCTGGAATTTTTCTGGGTTTTTTCTGGGTTATTTCTGGGTATTTTCTGGATTTTTTCTGGGTATTTTCTGGGTTTTTTCTGGCTTTTTTCTGGGATTTTTCTGTGTTTTTTCTGGGATTTTTCTGGGTTTTTTCTGGATATATTCTAGGTTTTC
>JASANF010001088.1:0-18384 GCA_030248245.1 Trissonchulus sp. WLG1_4 | reverse complement strand
AATTTATAGTATATTGCTTTTTTCAGAACTGTAGTGCTCAGTGTGATATTTGTGAGAAGCGGTTTGAGAATTATCTGGACCTGGCCCGTCATACTAGACGCTGCAAAGACAAAAAGCAATACGAGTCAGTTCTTTTTTTATTTATATAATTATTATATTTTGTTTGTTATTGTGTTAAGTTATTTGGAAAACTTAATATCAAGTCAGTTTTCACACTTTGTCGGTTTGCGTGTTGTTATTTTTTGTTTATTTAAATACCAAACATATATCTGAAACAATTACGAATGTACAATGTGTTATCCGCAGGATTCCCATGTTTCGCATGTTTACTTCTTTAAAGTTTATTTTTAGTCAAATTTTTAATTCCTCGATAAACACAAAAGTACAGATCAATAGACACGGGGCTGCCAGCACTGGTCGTTGGGTGATTAGTGAGTGACTAATAGAGCTACAACACTTAAGTTGAATTAGCTTAATATCTTGAATTAACTCTAATATCAATTGCATTATCAGTTATTAACTAAATTAATAGCAGAGTTAATCTAATTAATTGCCCGATTTTAATTGTTTCAGATGCATGCATTGCGGCGACTCGTTCAACCAGCTGCTGAATCTGCGCCTGCACGAGGCCCGACACAGCACCGACACCCTGCCCAAGTGTCCCGAGTGCGGCAAGTCCTTCGGGCGTCTGGCCTCCCTGCGGTGTCACCTGACCCTGCACGAAATCGACGACGCGGCCCAGTGCCCCTTGTGCAAGGAGGAGTTTATGTATTTTGTAGGTTTGGTACTTTATATATGGTTGAATATATTATATACGTTCACATTATTGTACATAAGAAAGGGGGGGTTACCCCTTCCCCAAACGTGCAAGAAGGGCTATTTGCGCTACGCACAGGACGCAAGGCCAAAGGCATAATAGGGAAAGTGAGTGTCATACTGTTTGTATTATGTACTCTTGATAATAATGTACGTACAAATTGTACATTATATGGAACGGGTAGAGGCAGAATATAACAGTGTGTCTGTTTAGTCGGCAAGATGAGACATACGTAGATACGTAGATGAAAAGTCTTTTGAAACGGCTTTTATATAGTTATTGGATACATGAATATTTAGAAATTAGTACAATATTATTGATATAGATACTGAACATGAAGCTGTAGAATTTAGAAGTAAGGTTATGTTATTGACGGAAAATGAGGGCTAATACTTTGTTGCTTCCAAAAGCGCCGTGTTGTTTTATTGCGAATTGTGCTGGCAAGGCGGCCGTCAGGCGAAGCGAGAGAAAAGCGGACAGGCTTGGGTGTGCTGATTCTCCCAGCCAGAGAGATTCGGCCCAATAAGACCTGTGACAAAACTAAAATTTAGCTACAATATTATAATTTTTTGTATTAATTTATTATGCTTTAATGATTATTGTTGGACACTGTTTCCTTTGGTTTATTCTTGTTGGAATAAGTTAAGAAAACTATTTTAATTTTGAGCCAAAAGTCAGTCTAATTCAGTGAAGGAATTTTATTATAATTGTTGTCTTATATATTTATTTATTTATTTTTCAGACCCAACTGAAACGCCATCAGCGCATTGTGCACCGCAGTCACCCACAAGATTTGACGATTTACTGCAAACAATGCGGGGCCCTGTTTTCCACCGAGGAGCAACTGAAAACTCACTTGGAACAGCATAAAGTCATTCGGTATATGACGTAGTTTGCGGATGGTCGACTTAAGTCTTATAATATTTAAGTCAAGGCGACAGCATATTTACGTTTTAGTCGGCCCAATGGCCTTGTCCAATAACAATAGTCTCTTTGACGCATCCTGTATAAAAAATTTCAAAATTTTATACCGACTCATTTACAAATATTTACATCTTTCTGAAACAAGCCAGTACCACCGGCACTTGGCACCTGTTTTGTAGTTTAATAAAATCAAGTTTTTTTCTCATTGTTCGTAGAAATGTCTGAAATACGGGTTAAAAAGAGAACTTAGGTTTCGAAACTATTTCCTTGAAGGTGCGTGTCTGATCACGTTGTAACCGGTGGCTTTGATAGGTAGCCACCGATTACTATGTGCGCGCTAATCAGGTTTTTTGGTAGTTTGTTCCGACATTGCGTGAGCACACTACTAACGCGGCCCAGACGTAACTTAACCTATGCCTAGTTTCTTGAACGAACGAGCAGACAACACTCTAGCCAGAAAGGCATTTACTACATTTACTATAGTGAGTAATAGGTTATGCGAGTTACCTGTCCCTACAGCTTAAGAAGTCGTCTAACTTAGCCTTGTCAACGGTACTTATTGGCGGTCAGTCCTATATAACTGTCGACACAAAAACCCCTTTCCCAATCGGCCTAAAACTCAGGCTTATAGCCTCACACTACGCAGGCGTACAGCCTGTCCAGACAGTGCAACTGACGTATCCAACGCCCTGCACTCTGGAGTCTCAAACAGCCGCTTTCAGCGGGCTCAAAATAACAGACTCATGAGGTTGCTGAACTCTTCTATGTAATTCAGAACTATTCAAACTAGAAACTGATTGTGATAAAATCTGTCTCAAATCAGCTTTAATGCTTTCCCAGTTGGCTTGTATGCCAGCAGGAAAGCGTGACCACACTTCAGCAGCATACCCTTACAAAAATCCAGGCAACAATTTTGCCTTGAACTCATTTGACCAATCATTCACCAGCGCTACACGCTCGAACAACCCAATGAATTCACCAAAATCGTCATTAATACCACCATGAAACATAGGAATGTGCCTGGGGCTAATTGTATTAGGATCGGGTTTATGCTCCATAATATCTTTATTTAGTAACAAGTCCCGTATCTGATACTCAGCGTTAAGCGCGACTAAAAACTCTGGTCCGTACCAAAAACTTAATGGGAACACATCAGTGACACAACACGCATCATCGTAAAATAAAGTCTGAATTGAATTCTCAAAATCAAGATGAGAAGTGAAGTTTGGCTGAGGGATAGTGGCAGAGACAGTATGTGAATCGCTACTCGTTTCTGAGTCAAAACCAAACGTATTCCTCAGAAGATTTAGCATGCGCCACGTTCGACATTAAAAAAATTTTAAATCACTGAACAGGTAGCAAAAAAAGGAGAAACTGTGAAAACAGACTGACAGGTCACATCTGCTAGTCAAAGGACCTAGAAATTAAAGTGTCGAGACAAACAACCAAGTGTCACGGTCGCCAAATGTAATCGGTGGCTACCTATCAAAGCCACCGGTTACAACGTTTTCGTCACCCAGTCTGGCTGATTTAGCATCTCATGCGTAACATCTCTTAAACTTTAATGTTTAACGCTAATTGTTTAATGTTTAATTGCAGGCAGACGCTGAGAGTTTCTCATCGTCGCCGTGAGCTAGGTCGCAGCAATGAGGGTTTTCATCAGTGCGAAGTTTGTCAAAAGAAGTTCAGAAAATCTACTGATTTGCACCGGCACATGTCTGTGCATACTGGTCAGTTCTTGGCTGGATTCTCTGGGGCTGTTCACAAATTGGGATTAATTGGATTAGATTAATTGAATTAACTACAATAACTCGACATAGAATTTTAGTTTCTTTACAGGAATTTGCACGTTTATGCACTTGACACAGAGGAGCAACTGTGTATAATTTGAAAAAGGTCTTATGCTTTTGTGTTGAGTATTGCAGTTAATTCAGTTAATCTAATCCAGTTAATCCGAATTTGTGAACAGGCCCTTCGAAATAGATGGAAGAAATGTCCCTGTGAAGGTTCAGTGCGTTTTGTGTAGTTTTCAAACTCTGTCTGTCTCTAGCCGTAGTTTGTAAAAATCGTTTTCCTTCCACCTTTAAAGCGCAGATCTTTGTTTTTAAGCACAGAGAGACCAAGCAAAAGTTTAGTCCGCTGCTTTGAAGGATTGACAAAATCATTTTGGCTAATTTTGTACATACGCATTAGTCTTGTCTGCAGCATTCTTCATACAAAGAAGTGGGACGACTTTACTTAGTGACCACACGAGCATGCACTTCTATCTTCGCGTAGTATTTTTAGGTCACCGCCCCCACAAGTGCAATGTGTGCGGCAAGAGCTTTACCCAACTGGGCGCACTGCAATACCACATGGCTGTTCATGCTAAGGAAAAGCCGTTCAAGTGTTCGCTGTGTGGTCAAGGATTTACGCAGGTTTGACCTTTGTGGGTTAGCATAATATAAGAAGGGGGCTGGGTTGGTCCCACCCTTTTGTTGGATCTCATTATCGAGATTGTTGGCATTGTGTTTCTCATGGGCTGAAAAAGTAAAAAACTGTTGTCATGCTAGGAAGTTATAAATAAAATCAGTTTTTTTATCATCTCGATTGCAGCATTGCTTAAGGGGGTAACTTATGGAGGAAAAAGAAAAAAAACAAAAAAGCCAAACAAAAATAGGGAAAAAAATAGGAAACAAAAAAAAAAAAGGAAACAAAAACACACAACCTGGCTCCACTAGGTATGCAAAAAACCACCGGGCAAACCAACAGCAAACCCAAAACCCCAATTTCATGGAAATAAAGAAAAGAAAAAGCCCCAAAAGATGGGGAAACAGACAACAAAAAAAACAAGAGCAAACAAAAAAACAAAAAAAAAAGAAAAAAAAAAAAAAAAATAAAAAAAATAAGGAAACACTAAGAAACTACGATTGTAGCCGACGATGGTTTAGCATCAGTGCGACTGACTAAAAAATAATAGTTGCGCCACTTACTTATTTTAGTGGCATGGCTTCTGCGACTACTTGCTGTGTACTCTTGATGGTCAAAATCTATTCTTTTTGTAACGAATCACATGTTTCGTTTTCTCAAGTGGTGCAGCTGTTTTTTTGTCAGACTTTAGTACAATAATAATATTCTGTGTATCATAAATAGCACAAACGTTTATAAAAAAGCATAAAAGTAAGAGAATACGTCTACAAATGTGCGATTATATTTATTATTGCAGAAAGGCAATTTACGCAACCACGTTCGCAGCCTGCACCCGATGGGCCAAGAGTCGGCGGCCTATGCCTTTCCCTGTCCGCACTGCACCTGCCAGTTTCGCACAGTGGCCGGCCTCAACGCTCACCAGACCCGACTCCATTCCGGGCCCAGGCCGGCCTACGACCCACTGGCCGAAGAGGCCGTTCTAGTGCCGGCCATCGTGCAGATTCACCACCCGTTGGCCAGCACTCGCAAACGAAGGCGCAAACGGGCGCGCACGGCCAAACGACTGACGGCTGGCCTGGAGGAAGGATATAGTGTGTTTTGTAACTTGATTGATTGTTATGATCAATACTTACAACTTAGGGTACGGTTGGAAGAAATTATAAGGGTTATAATGGGGCGGGCCAATACTGAATGTTTAGATGCGACAGAAGAAATTATAAGAGTTATAATATAAATTGAGTGCGAAACCAAGGAATTAGTTACGATTTCAATATAATATTATAAATTCTTTACGAATCAATTGTTTTGCAGTGTTACCGTTACAATAATTGTAAGACTTGTAATTTCAAGCAACCGGACCCTGATATACGTATTTTAAGCAACCGCTGATTTAATTTTTAAAAAAAAATATTGCCATTTGTTATTAGTGCAATAATTAGAGCTTGGTTTTAGTTTGTTCTTTGGAGCTGAATGGAAGTGCAGATACAGGTATGGAAAAATGTCCATAAAGAAGATGAAGGAATTTTATCAAAAACTTTATCATTATTGTTTGATTTTTGAAAGGCGTTTTATTCTGATCTACGGCTAAGAGAGGATGGCTATATTTTGTAGAAAACTACGGAAACGGATAAATGTTATTCTTTTGAATTCAGTTCGATAAATTAAGTTGTTGCAGTTTTGACGATATCGCAAAGTATTTCATGTCGCTGGAATTATTTGCTATGTAAAATCGGTCCAAGTCGTATGTACGGGATTTATCTAAGAATCCGGCGCGATGATTTCTGAGCATTATACCATATCTGGCACTGTTTGGAAAAAAAGGTGGCGGATATAGGACTTGGCCCTTTAAGACTGTATTTTTTACGCAACTTTTTTTTCTACATTTCAGGTTCGACATCAACAGCTACCTTCAACCATTCCACCGAACCATCCGCCAATAGCGCTAACGCTCACAGCACAGCTTTACAAACTCCGCCTTCTGCTAGTCACCTGACTTTCGCCAGTAGCCAATCAGAGTGCAGTAATAGCGCCAGTAGTAAAAAGTCACGCCAATCGGCCATTCATATTCATGGACGTCGGTTTGTGCTGAGTAATGGACGTACTCATTCATTCACCAGTACTACTACAACTACTGCAAATAGTCGTAGTAGTAGTAGTAGTAGTAATAATACTACTAACATTACTACGGCGAGTAGTAAAGTTATGAATGGAGGACTGAACTGTTTGCCCGTGGAGCCGGCCGCCGTTACCAGCAAGACGTACAGTCTGATAGTGCCCACTGGCTGTCGCATTAATAGCATGGCCGAGGGGTCGCCACAAACCCTGGGAACCAATTTGCTGACGGACAGCTTGATTGCATCCGATTTGCCAGCAATCCGGTGTCGACGGCAGTTTGGCAAGCGCTATTTCATTTGCCCCTTTGACCAGTGCAATAAACAGTTTGCCCGTACGGCCGACCTGGTCAGACACACGCGCACGCACACCAAGGACAAGCCCTACAAATGCTGTCTGTGTCCTAAGGCCTTCTCGACTAGAGGAAATTTGGTGCAGCATATGTCGAAACATGGGCCACGAAGCGCCCTGCCCTCGTGCTATTTGTGCCACAAGTCTTTCTCTAGACAGGTCTGTGGTGGGTGGGTGGTTGGTTGTAGTTATTGACTAACGGTGGAATGCATAAAGGTAGTCTTAGTCCACGTTCTAACCTATGTAATACGTGTAGAATTTTTCGTTACCATGTTCCAAATTACTGAAATAGAACGCCTTAGACTGGTTTTAATGTACGACTGCCTTTATTCCGTCCACCCTAAATGTCCATTGCTGATTGTTGCATATTTTTATATATAGTCGTACGCTGGGTTTTTTTCGCCAGGAAGTTTTAGCAGTGGCTAAAAGGTCCGATAATTTTTTATCCATTATTAAAATTTTTAGGTACGTTTTTAAAGCATTTATTTAGGTTCAATTCACTTCAATTTGAATTTTTTCACAACTGACTAAGCAGTGTAAGCAGTGGTATACCCAGAAAAAAGTTTCGGAGGGGAAATACTTGGAAAGAATGGATTAAAATGCACTTTTTGCAATTTTAACGCAAAAATTAGCATTGCAAATGCAAGACCATTAAGCCCCAGAGTCGCAGGGATTTGGCGGCGGACTATGCAGTCAGTGGCGTGCCCAGAAAACAATTTTGGGGGGAATGACTTTTCGATTTTTTGTAATGGGATAAAATGCACTTTTTAGCCAGAAAGTTTGTAACACTTACAAAACCGGCTTAATAGCGTAAGATCACTAAACCTCAAAGTTGCAGGGGACTGGGGGCGGCAGCCCTCTGAAAAATATAGGAGATTTTTGGCAATTTTTAGGCCGAATTTGGTCAACTGGAGACGTATCAGAAAATTTTTTCAGGAATCAGGAAAATTAAAACAAGATGCCAACAGCGAACGTCACATCAGGCAGTATAACTACACAAGTAAATGCAGCATAATATAGTCGTGTAGACAAGCATAGGCTTTGATGAATTGCACTAACAAAGAAAAGTAAGCCACACAGTCGCAGGGGTCTGGGGGTGGCCGCCCCCAGGAAAAATTTAACAGATTTTATTTATTATTGGGTCAACTTTTGTCAAATATATCGGCCGAATAATAAAAACCAAAGGGGGGCCCATGTAAAAATTCACTGGGAAAATTTTTTAGGGGGATTCCCCCCCCCCCTGCGGCGTGCCCCCTGAGTACGCCCTTGTATGTGGTCACGCAGCCAAAAAATGCCGAAGTTGAAACTCTTTTCCCAATTTGTTTATAAATGCTAGGTTGTCGTATTTTGGCGTTTTCGAACCGCATGAACCAGCAAGTGTCTGGGATTGGTATTGTAGCAGTTCCCAGGGCGAGGCCGAAACTTTTTTTGATTTATTCCAAAATACCAACGTTTGACAGATCGGAATGACTCACCGAACGTGGTTTGCGAAAATTTTCACTAAACGAAGTAACTTAACAAACTGATCCTGAAAAATTGAACAACAGAAAGATAAAATACTTGACTGGATCACTATGTTAAATGAAACATTGTTGCAGATGGGTGTAAATTGTAGTCACTAGGAAATTTTTTGCGTCTAACGGCAAAAAACGGTCAATTGGGGACCCATAGGAAAATTTTTTGAATTTCGGACAAAATTTGGTGAATTTGAGAGAGAATTGGCTAAAACGACCAAAAAGTTTTAGCAAACTCTAAAAAATGTTAGCCAATGCTAACGTTTTGGCCCAAAAAAACCCAGGTCGTACGTAACTGTTTGTCTGTTCAGCTGGCAAAATTATGAAAGTATCACCGACCTACCCAATCTCACAGATTTTTACGAGTGTGGTGATTTTCTGGTAGTTTTGCTGGCCGCACAAACAAATGGCCATAATTACTGGATCTACCGTCACATATTGAGACGAGAGAGTTAGTGTAGAATATTATAAGATTAGCCAATGGAAATCCATTGAACCAATGAACCAACCAAATTATCTAATTGTAAAAAAGTGTTTTCGTTTGACCTCTTTTTTATGTTTCCAATTTGAACGTGACTGTGACAGAGGGTGGGGGGCGGATGCGCAGGGCAGCCTCCCCCCCAAAATTAGCGAGGGTTCGGAGAGGGGTCCTGAAAAACTGAGCAAAGGTGTATAAAGGTAACACTTTTTTTCACAATTTCGCAAACCGTTCCCTTTAGAAAGATCACGGCACAGTATAATATTGTGAGTTAGGGTCCTCGGGTTGATTCATGCTTGTCTACAGCAACAGCCATATGTCCGTTCAGCTATCAAAATTACGAAATTATCTTGTCACTATTAGTGTATTAGATGGCTTGCGTTATTATTTCGTAATTTTGCCGGCTGAACGGACATTTGGCTGCTGGGTTTTTTTTCGCAAAAACGTTCGCAATTGCGAAAAAAATTTGGAGATTGCGAAAAATTTTCAAACTGTTTCGCAAAATTGCGAAAAAATTTTGACGCCGGTGAGGTGAACTTATAAGATCCCCGCCCTGTTTTTAGCTACTCAGCCAGAAAAAATTTCCGGTACGTTCCCAAATCCCAATTGACCAAATTTGACCTAAAAATCAAAATTTCCAACTTTTCCGAGGCTCCCCTCCCCAGACTCATGCAAATTCCTGCAACTTCATGTTTATTGCGTGGTAATATTCTATGTCAACGCGTTTAATGACTATAAGACATCCGCTAATTAGGGTTTTTTCAAATTTGTGTGTATCTGAGACTGTGTAGTGTGCCCAGTCCGAGATTTTGCGTCTCGTTTCGTCACACAAAATCAAAGTGTATATATATAAAAATATGCAACAATCAGCAATGGACATTTAGGGTGGACGGAATAAAGGCAGTCGTACATTAAAACCAGTCTAAGGCGTTCTATTTCAGTAATTTGGAACATGGTAACGAAAAATTCTACACGTATTACATAGGTTAGAACGTGGACTAAGACTACCTTTATGCATTCCACCGTTAGTCAATAACCACAACCAACCACCCACCCACCACAGACCTGTCTAGAGAAAGACTTGTGGCACAAATAGCACGAGGGCAGGGCGCTTCGTGGCCCATGTTTCGACATATGCTGCACCAAATTTCCTCTAGTCGAGAAGGCCTTAGGACACAGACAGCATTTGTAGGGCTTGTCCTTGGTGTGCGTGCGCGTGTGTCTGACCAGGTCGGCCGTACGGGCAAACTGTTTATTGCACTGGTCAAAGGGGCAAATGAAATAGCGCTTGCCAAACTGCCGTCGACACCGGATTGCTGGCAAATCGGATGATAACTGTCCGTCAGAAATTGGTTCCCAGGGTTTGTGGCGACCCCTCGGCCATGCTATTAATGCGACAGCCAGTGGGCACTATCAGACTGTACGTCTTGCTGGTAACGGCGGCCGGCTCCACGGGCAAACAGTTCAGTCCTCCATTCATAACTTTACTACTCGCCGTAGTAATGTTAGTAGTATTATTACTACTACTACTACTACTACGACTATTTGCAGTAGTTGTAGTAGTACTGGTGAATGAATGAGTACGTCCATTACTCAGCACAAACCGACGTCCATGAATATGAATGGCCGATTGGCGTGACTTTTTACTACTGGCGCTATTACTGCACTCTGATTGGCTACTGGCGAAAGTCAGGTGACTAGCAGAAGGCGGAGTTTGTAAAGCTGTGCTGTGAGCGTTAGCGCTATTGGCGGATGGTTCGGTGGAATGGTTGAAGGTAGCTGTTGATGTCGAACCTGAAATGTAGAAAAAAAAGTTGCGTAAAAAATACAGTCTTAAAGGGCCAAGTCCTATATCCGCCACCTTTTTTTCCAAACAGTGTCAGATATGGTATAATGGCCCTGTGGTAATGACCAAGCTCTAAGAAAAGCTTCATTCCCGCAAGGCCATCATACCATAATATACGGCGCTGCTCAGAAATCATCGCGCCGGATTCTTAGAAAAATCCCGTACATACGACTTGGACCGATTTTACATAGCAAATAATTCCAGCGACATAAAATACTTTGCGATATCGTCAAAACTGCAACAACTTAATTTATCGAACTGAATTCAAAAGAATAACATTTATACGTTTCCGTAGTTTTCTACAAAATATAGCCATCCTCTCTTAGCCGTAGATCAGAATAAAACGCCTTTCAAAAATCAAACAATAATGCTAAAGTTTTTGATAAAATTCCTTCATCTTCTTTATGGGCATTTTTTCCTACTTGTATCTGCACTTCCATTCAGCTCCAAAGAGCAAACTAAAACCAAGCTCTAATTATTGCACTAATAACAAATGGGAATATTTTTTTGAAAAATTAAATCAGCGGGTGCTTGAAATACGTATATCAGGGTCCGGTTGCTTGAAATTACAAGTCTTACAATTATTGTAACGGTAACACTGCAAAAACAATTGATTCGTAAAGAATTTATAATATTATATTGAAATCGTAACTAATTCCTTGGTTTCGCACTCAACATTATAATTATAACCCTTATAATTTCTTCCAACCGGACCCTAAGTTGTAAGTATTGATCATAACCATACGTGGGCAGCTACTGAATTCTGGAGGGGGGGAGGTGAGCCACCGGGGGGGGGGGGGGGTGCGGAGCAACTTTTCCGGCTATTTTTGCTTCGTGAGCCACCAATTTCGCTTCGTGAGCCACTAATTTTTGCTTCGTGAGCTACCTTCGAAACATTCTGGGGGTGGTGACGGACCTGTCTGGGGGGGGGGGTGAGGATGCCTTCTGGGGGGGGGGGGTGAAACCCCCCCCCACGCCCACGTATGATCATAAAAATCAATCAAGTTACAAAACACACTATATCCTTCCTCCAGGCCAGCCGTCAGTCGTTTGGCCGTGCGCGCCCGTTTGCGCCTTCGTTTGCGAGTGCTGGCCGACGGGTGGTGAATCTGCACGATGGCCGGCACTAGAACGGCCTCTTCGGTCAGTGGGTCGTAGGCCGGCCTGGGCCCGGAATGGAGTCGGGTCTGGTGAGCGTTGAGGCCGGCCACTGTGCGAAACTGGCAGGTGCAGTGCGGACAGGGAAAGGCATAGGCCGCCGACTCTTGGCCCATCGGGTGCAGGCTGCGAACGTGGTTGCGTAAATTGCCTTTCTGCAATAATAAATATAATCGCACATTTGTAGCCGCATTCTCTTACTTTTATGCTTTTTCATAAATGTTTGTGCTATTTAAATTGTTTGTTTGAATATTATTATTGTACTAAAGTCTGACAAAAAAACAGTTGCACCACTTGAGAAAACGAAACATGTGATTCGTTACGAAAAGAATAGATTTTGACCATCAAGAGTACACAGCAAGTAGTCGCAGAAGCCATGCCACTAAAATAAGAAAGTGGCGCAACTATTATTTTTTAGTCAGTCGCACTGATGCTAAACCATCGTCGGCTACAATCAACTGTAGTTTCTTAGTGTGGCGCTCCGAATAATTTTATTATCTTATAAGTCGACGTAGGTTCTAGCTAGAATGAATTTCGTTTAAATATATTGAAGCCTGTTACAAAGCTGTTTCTGAGTAAGTTTCACGTGCCTGCTGCCTTGTTCTGATTTTTTATCACCGATTGAAAATTTCTATTTTCGCTAAAAGCGCATAATTTTTCAAACGGCATAACTGAGCGAAACTTTGTTTTTTACGATCTATAGCTTAAACTGTAGGTAATTATGTTGCCGAGGTGTATCTTTTCTTATAATTTTAATCCAATTGTTTTGGCTCAAAATCAGGGGGTTTTTTTGTGTAAAATAGGGTGTATTTACACATAGGCCGCCTAATTTACACAGCAAAAAATAAAAATACACACTGATTTACACAGCCCTATTTACCTCCAAAAGTTGATAAAGCCGCCTATTTTGGTAGTAAAATTACATTAAATTTTCGAAGTGGCAATTGTTGCCTGTGACTTGCTTGTTCTAACAAAATCAAGTCTTATTTTTTATCAAAAATCCAAAAAATCTTCAGTTTCTTCTGCCGTCAAACATCTTCTGATTTTCATTCTAGCATTCTTCTTTATGCATTTAAAAGTAAAAAATCGGCTAAGCTGAGCTTGTCTTTTACGATTTTTTGTCTCACTACTTTGAAAGCTAAAGGCCAGGTTTTCCGCTCGGAATTGAAGAAACTGTGTAGGGTTTTGCTGACAAAACAGATCTCTATTAGTGTGAACCTGCGTATGCACAGCGTAGAGACCCCAAGGACCACAGTGTGGACGTCTGTGATTTTTTCAAGTCCGCTATGTTTTCAGCCGTCCAATCGCAATTTTAACACATTTCAGAAAATCGAACACATATCGAGTCATGCCCCCGACCAAATTTTTTTTCTGGCTACCCCACTTGACTGTTGTTGAGTGTGAAATGGTGCATATAGTTTGAAGACTCCTAATAGAAATGCATTTTGTAAAGTGTCGGACGTTCAAGTGTTCAGACTGTCGGCAGAAACTTCTGTCCATCACTCCATCTACAAAAAAAAATTGGTTTGGCCGTCCGCAAAGTATATACATATATATCCCCACTTCGGATTTTCGAAAACAGCTCTGGAAGACCGTATTTTCATTTTTCATACTTTCTATTTTCGTAGTTAGTGTCTCAAAGTCTAAATATGGTGTTATAAGTGCGAAAAACGACCAATTTTTATCTCAAAATTGCTAAAATACACCCTTTCAAAAATTTACACAACATACCCTTAATTTACACAGCAAATTTTTAATTTACACAACATTTACACAGTGCCGATTTTGAAAAAAAAACCCTGCTCAAAATACACTAGTTTTTCTAAAATTGGTCAACTTGAAATCGCTGCAGAATTTCCCCAAAAACAGAAATCAACATTTTCGAAGAAGGTACACCTGAATCTACTTACTTTCTAACTTTAAGTCAAATTTCACAATGAAAAAATCTAAAGGAGAGCTATCACGATTCAAAAGAGGCTATTGCCGATCAGAAAAATCTGAGGTTTGCCCACACAAACGACAGTGTCAAAAAATAGAGCGTATTTTTAATGCAAATAACCACTGAGAAAAGTTGGAGAAGCCAGAAAGTAGCTAACGAAAAATTAGCTTGAAAAATAGTGCATTTTTGTCAATATCGCTCAACGTAATTTGAAAATTTTTTTACAAATGTTTGCCTACACAAACGACTTTTTAAAAAGTTGCAGTCACCTATTATTTGCGGAAAACCGTTATCAAAAGTAACAAAAGCCAGATACAATTTTTTGGAAAATCGATTTGAAGATTTTGCCATATCAAAATTCAGGTCAAAAATTTAATTTCAACAAAACTACATGTTATGTATATCAAACCAAAGCTAATTCACTGCTGAACAACCTTTCTTCAAGAACAAAGACCTGAAAACGTGACTGAAAACTTTTACTGCCGAAAATCAGTTATTCGGAGCGCCACCTTAAGCAATGCTGCAATCGAGATGATGAAAAAACTGATTTTATTTATAACTTCCTAGCATGACAACAGTTTTTTACTTTTTCAGGCCATGAGAAACACAATGCCAACAATCTCGATAATGAGATCCAACAAAAGGGTGGGACCAACCCAGCCCCCTTCTTATAATATGCTAACCCACAAAGGTCAAACCTGCGTAAATCCTTGACCACACAGCGAACACTTGAACGGCTTTTCCTTAGCATGAACAGCCATGTGGTATTGCAGTGCGCCCAGTTGGGTAAAGCTCTTGCCGCACACATTGCACTTGTGGGGGCGGTGACCTAAAAATACTACGCGAAGATAGAAGGGCATGCTCGTGTGGTCACTAAGTAAAGTCGTCCCACTTCTTTGTATGAAGAATGCTGCAGACAAGACTAATGCGTATGTACAAAATTAGCCAAAATGATTTTGTCAATCCTTCAAAGCAGCGAACTAAACTTTTGCTTGGTCTCTCTGTGCTTAAAAACAAAGATCTGCGCTTTAAAGGTGGAAGGAAAACGATTTTTACAAACTACGGCTAGAGACAGACAGAGTTTGAAAACTACACAAAACGCACTGAACCTTCACAGGGACATTTCTTCCATCTATTTCGAAGGGCCTGTTCACAAATTCGGATTAACTGGATTAGATTAACTGAATTAACTGGAATAACTCAACACAAAAGCATAAGACCTTTTTCAAATTATACACAGTTGCTCCTCTGTGTCAAGTGCATCAACGTGCAAATTCCTGTAAAGAAACTAAAATTCTATGTCGAGTTATTGTAGTTAATTCAATTAATCTAATCCAATTAATCCCAATTTGTGAACAGCCTCAGAGAATCCAGCCAAGAACTGACCAGTATGCACAGACATGTGCCGGTGCAAATCAGTGGATTTTCTGAACTTCTTTTGACAAACTTCGCACTGATGAAAACCCTCATTGCTGCGACCCAGCTCACGGCGACGATGAGAAACTCTCAGCGTCTGCCTGCAATTAAACATTAAACAATTAGCGTTAAACATTAAAGTTTAAGAGATGTTACGCATGAGATGCTAAATCAGCCAGACTGAGTGACGAAAACGTTGTAACCGGTGGCTTTGATAGGTAGCCACCGATTACATTTGGCGACCGTGACACTTGGTTGTTTGTCTCGACACTTTAATTTCTAGGTCCTTTGACTAGCAGATGTGACCTGTCAGTCTGTTTTCACAGTTTCTCCTTTTTTTTGCTACCTGTTCAGTGATTTAAAATTTTTTTAGTGTCGAACGTGGCGCATGCTAAATCTTCTGAGGATACGTTTGGTTTTGACTCAGAAACGAGTAGCGATTCACATACTGTCTCTGCCACTATCCCTCAGCCAAACTTCACTTCTGATCTTGATTTTGAGAATTCAATTCAGACTTTATTTTACGATGATGCGTGTTGTGTCACTGATGTGTTCCCATTAAGTTTTTGGTACGGACCAGAGTTTTTAGTCGCGCTTAACGCTGAGTATCAGATACGGGACTTGTTACTAAATAAAGATATTATGGAGCATAAACCCGATCCTAATACAATTAGCCCCAGGCACATTCCTATGTTTCATGGTGGTATTAATGACGATTTTGATGAATTCATTGGGTTGTTCGAGCGTGTAGCGCTGGTGAATGATTGGTCAAATGAGTTCAAGGCAAAATTGTCGCCTGGATTTTTGCAAGGGTATGCTGCTGAAGTGTGGTCACGCTTTCCTGCTGGCATACAAGCCAACTGGGAAAGCATTAAAGCTGATTTGAGACAGGAGACAGATTTTATCACAATCAGTTTCTAGTTTGAATAGTTCTGAATTACATAGAAGAGTTCAGCAACCTCGTGAGTCTGTTATTTTGAGCCCGCTGAAAGCGGCTGTTTGAGACTCCAGAGTGCAGGGCGTTGGATACGTCAGTTGCACTGTCTGGACAGGCTGTACGCCTGCGTAGTGTGAGGCTATAAGCCTGAGTTTTAGGCCGATTGGGAAAGGGGTTTTTGTGTCGACAGTTATATAGGACTGACCACCGCTAAGTACCGTTGACAAGGCTAAGTTAGACGACTTCTTAAGCTGTAGGGACAGGTGTCATTTAACTCGTATAACCTATTACTCACTATAGTAAATGTAGTAAATGCCTTTCTGGCTAGAGTGTTGTCTGCTCGTTCGTTCAAGAAACTAGGCATAGGTTAAGTTACGTCTGGGCCGCGTTAGTTAGTAGTGTGCTCACGCAACGTCGGAACAAACTACCAAAGAACCTGATTAGCGCGCACATAGTAATCGGTGGCTACCTATCAAAGCCACCGGTTACAACGTGATCAGACACGCACCTTCGAGGAATTAGTTTCGAAACCTAAGTTCTCTTTTTAACCCGTATTTCAGACATTTCTACGAACAATGAGAAAAAAACTTGATTTTATTAAACTACAAAACAGGTGCCAAGTGCCGGTGGTATTGGCTTGTTTCAGAAAGATGTAAATATTTGTAAATGAGTCGGTATAAAATTTTGAAATTTTTTATACAGGATGCGTCAAAGAGAATATTGTTATTGGACAAGGCCATTGGGCCGACTAAAACGTAAATATGCTGTCGCCTTGACTTAAATATTATAAGACTTAAGTCGACCATCCGCAAACTACGTCATATACCGAATGACTTTATGCTGTTCCAAGTGAGTTTTCAGTTGCTCCTCGGTGGAAAACAGGGCCCCGCATTGTTTGCAGTAAATCGTCAAATCTTGTGGGTGACTGCGGTGCACAATGCGCTGATGGCGTTTCAGTTGGGTCTGAAAAATAAATAAATATAAGACAACAATTATAATAAAATTCCTTCACTGAATTAGACTGACTTTTGGCTCAAAATTAAAATAGTTTTCTTAACTTATTCCAACAAGAATAAACCAAAGGAAACAGTGTCCAACAATAATCATTAAAGCATAATAAATTAATACAAAAAATTATAATATTGTAGCTAAATTTTAGTTTTGTCACAGGTCTTATTGGGCCGAATCTCTCTGGCTGGGAGAATCAGCACACCCAAGCCTGTCCGCTTTTCTCTCGCTTCGCCTGACGGCCGCCTTGCCAGCACAATTCGCAATAAAACAACACGGCGCTTTTGGAAGCAACAAAGTATTAGCCCTCATTTTCCGTCAATAACATAACCTTATTTCTAAATTCTACAGCTTCATGTTCAGTATCTATATCAATAATATTGTACTAATTTCTAAATATTCATGTATCCAATAACTATATAAAAGCCGTTTCAAAAGACTTTTCATCTACGTATCTACGTATGTCTCATCTTGCCGACTAAACAGACACACTGTTATATTCTGCCTCTACCTGTTCCATATAATGTACAATTTGTACGTACATTATTATCAAGAGTACATAATACAAACAGTATGACACTCACTTTCCCTATTATGCCTTTGGCCTTGCGTCCTGTGCGTAGCGCAAATAGCCCTTCTTGCACGTTTGGGGAAGGGGTAACCCCCCCTTTCTTATGTACAATAATGTGAACGTATATAATATATTCAACCATATATAAAGTACCAAACCTACAAAATACATAAACTCCTCCTTGCACAAGGGGCACTGGGCCGCGTCGTCGATTTCGTGCAGGGTCAGGTGACAGCGGAGGGAGGCCAGACGCCCGAAGGACTTGCCGCACTCGGGACACTTGGGCAGGGTGTCGGTGCTGTGTCGGGCCTCGTGCAGGCGCAGATTCAACAGCTGGTTGAACGAGTCACCGCAATGCATGCATCTGAAACAATTAAAATCTGGCAATTAATTAGATTAACTCTGCTATTAATTTAGTTAATAACTGATAATGCAATTGATATTAGAGTTAATTCCAGATATTAAGCTAATTCAACTTAAGTGTTGTAGCTCTATTAGTCACTCACTAATCACCCAACGACCAGTGCTGGCAGCCCCGTGTCTATTGATCTGTATTTTTGTGTTTATCGAGGAATTAAAAATTTGACTAAAAATAAACTTTAAAGAAGTAAACATGCGAAACATGGGAATCCTGCGGATAACACATTGTACATTCGTAATTGTTTCAGATATATGTTTGGTCGACAAAGTGTGAAAACTGACTTGATATTAAGTTTTCCAAATAACTTAACACAATAACAAACAAAATATAATAATTATATAAATAAAAAAAGAACTGACTCGTATTGCTTTTTGTCTTTGCAGCGTCTAGTATGACGGGCCAGGTCCAGATAATTCTCAAACCGCTTCTCACAAATATCACACTGAGCACTACAGTTCTGAAAAAAGCAATATACTATAAATT